>KZ807152.1:363466-374627 GCA_000696205.2 Oncopeltus fasciatus
TATCCTTTTAAGAATGTACTATGCTGAAGAAATTAGTCAGGGTTTTGGTCAGAATGAGGAAAAAAAAAAAAAATACTGCAAAATTATTGTGTAATTTTTTTAATATATTTTCGCCAACGTTTCGATTTAACTTGTAAGTCAAGTATATATCAGCAGGGCGATAATGATAAATGGAAAAGTATCCCAGGAAGGTTTAAGGTCACATCAGACCAGTATAAAATAAAGTAAATATTCAATAATTTAGGAGTATTTTATTTTTCTCATACTGACCAAAACCCTGTCTTATTTCTCCAGCATAATACTCAATCTTGTTAAGAATATATATTCTTAATATATTTATATATGTGAAATATATTCTTATATGTGAAAGTTATGCATATATGATGTGAAATATTATGACATTATATTCCAATGAATATATTATGAAAATCGGTATTATTTTATTATTTTAGGGTATTGATGACTCAGTAAATATATATAATACTAATATATAAGAGGATAAACAAACTGTTTGAAAAAATAACCTCTAAAAGCTAATAATCTATTGTATTTTATTTTTGAGAATTTTGTAGTATTGTTTATCCTCTTAATTATTTGGATATATTGTTCTTATTTAAAAATAAGTAGTAGAATGAAATGTTTTGGTTTCTTTAAATTTAATTTAATTAATATAATAAGAGCAATTTATTATGAATTGTTACTCTAATATAATGTTAAATATTATGAGCTACTACTAATACTAATTGTGAATAAGGATGTATAATGAAATGTAAAACTTCATTTATATTATGATTAAAATGTTTACCGATGAAAGGGAAGGAATCAATTTTCATACACTGTTTTAGGGAATAAGATGATGGGATATTGAACCCCCGAGACATCTGGATCCTGGAACACATGTAACCGGTGTTCTTACTCAGAATACATAAATTCTTTCATACATCATGTTGTTTTATCAGCTGTAATATAATGTTATTATTTATTGCAATATATTCTCATCCTGTATGCAATACGCTTTTATACAAGAGATCAAAAATGAACAAAAAGTAGGCTGAAACTTGGAAATTTTAATAATAATCTGCCATTTATTAAAAACAGTGCCCCGCTGTTTAAGGAAACATTAAGAAATAATGAATGCCACCGACAGAAATTTCAACGGGTTTTTATATGTGAAACGAGGGGCTGAGAATTTTCTAGGAGCTCCCTCTTATTTCACGATTAGGCCCCCTTATTTCAATATATTTAAATGGAAAAAAAAAATAAATAAAAAAATAAAAAAATAAGAAAATCAGAAAAACCTGTTCGGAAATAAATAGCACCATGAAAGAATAGACATGATCCTGAAGGCTGACAGGGAACCTGGGAGCAAGCAATCTTTTACATGAAAATATCGTTCTAATTTAGGAGGAGGATGAAGGATATTAGGGTTGAAGACCAACAAAACTGTCCCTCTTACCAAAAGTTGACCAGCTTTTTTTTGGCTCCCCCCTGGATTTTGATGTTTTAATGTCGCTTTATGGCTTTTATGAGGACAGATGTTGCCCAAACTGAAGAAGCTGTCCAAGGAAGTAAGTCGTTTTTCATAAGCTTTACTGCTCTACTTGCGTATCCTTTTAGCTGTTTGTTCATTTAAAAATAAAAAAAATAAAAAGTTTAAATGTGGACCCCTACTAAGATGTAGTGTAAGTATGCAATCTATATGAATTATTCAGTAAAAATTACAGCGTAACAAAAAGAAAATTTATTTTTCAGCTCATAAACCAAATTAATCCTTTAGCCTTAGAGATAGAAATACTAAATTGGATTGATTAAAATACTTATCTTTCTTACTGCATCTGACAATACCTATTCGAAACATGGAGAAAGGAAAAAAAAAAATCAGTTCTGAAGATAGCCTTAGATTGCCTACTCAATTTAAAAACAACATAAATTTTACTAATTTCAAAAGAAAAATAAATTATAAGCACTGTTCGGCATAGTAGTTTAGGGGTAAGTTGGTTAACTCCAATCAAGCAAAAAATTAACAAATCTGTAACTAGTTTTTATTACTTAAAAGCAAAATTATCAAGAGTATTAATAAATAAAAAAATTAATATTAGCCACTGCAGGATTTGAACCAGCGATTTATGAACTAATCGGGTTAGCGGTCATCTGGTTCCTAACATGCTGATGGAGTGCAAGCAGTCAGCAAGTTTGGTTAGTGGTACAAAAAAAAAACAATCAAATTTTTGGTTAAAATTTCTTCTTCCAAATAGTAATAGTGAAATATGATAAATATCCTTAATTAAAGGCAATCAATTTTGTTCGAAAAAATATATGAATCCCAATAGCTGCAGTCCTTCGAAATTAAACAAGGTAATATATAAATATTGTATTTGTTATAGTACTTAATCCCAAATTAATTTTATACAATAATAAATGGAAGGGAATATAATTTAAAAAATCTTACTATCTCAGCCGGGATTCGAACCCAGATCCCCTGCTTACCGGGCTGGCATGCTACCAATTACCCTAGTATAAGTACGATTTTTTTTTATTCTATTCCCTTGCATTTATTGTATAAAACAATATATAATTTATATAAGGGGGTATATGTGAAGGGCTGTTTCCTATGAGGGTCACGGAAAACAAGGTGAAAGGTGTCAGTTTGGAATTTTAATTGCATTATATTAACTTTCTAGAAATATGAGAATATTTCATTATTGTCTTATTAAATGATACAATTTATTATATCAGAGCCTGGCAAATAATAACATCGTACATAAAATGACATGGTACCATCTGGTTGTGATAAACTTTTTGTGAGGAATCCATTTGTCGGCATTTTGCAATTGTTAGAGAATTTTTTTGAAGCGGAGACAATTAAGGACTATGGAGTATTTATTTATTTTTTATATATTGCTACCTCTGAGCTCTGTACAATACGTTTATTATTCAGCTGAGCGCTTTCAAGATTCAAGATCTCATCTCCAGGGCTCAGGAGGTGCAAGAGAGAAATACTCAAGAGTCTATTTTTCCTCAGCCTACCTCTTAAAGTCCAACCGAAAGGATCCAAGAAATCATGGTTGACGAAAGGCTGCCCATTTCGAGAGCACCCTTCTCGTTATCAGTCGTCTGCTGATAACGATCAGTAGTCTACTGATAACGATCAGTAGCCTACTGATACTACAGCTAGAAGATATTTGTGAATATCCAACCCTCACCCTATCACTCTTCCTTCCACCCTGCCGTAGATTTCTTGGCAACAGCTTGCGTGCAGGGCCCGCTCCACTCGCCAGACCTGTTCCGCCACAATTAATCCTTTTCTTCATCAGTCTTATCTTTCAAAGCCATGTTATGTTATAGGGAAAGATTTATCAGCCTGAAAGTATATTGGATTTTTTTTTATCATACATTTTTTCATATTTCTTCTTGGTCATATTTTAGCCGTACATTTTTTTCTGCTCTTATTTATTTATATTCACGGTAGGCCAGTAACTGTCAATGAGGTGCCTATTTCTTATTTGAATACAGGTTTTCTGAATACAAGTTGAATTTAAGTCAATTTTTTCTTTCCGTGTTCCCAACTGCCAACACATAATTACAAGCAGAGGGGAGAAAAAAATCGAAATAATTTCTCTCTTCAGAAAATATATATAAAGAATTTGTAACTGTATGCTAAAACCACTTCTGATATTATAAAACAATATTTTAACTTCTTCCACTTTTCAGTACCAAGTGCTGAGTTCACACAAATAAAAGTAAAATAAAGCACTTAATAGAAATTAAATTAAAAAAATCAGACAATAAAGATTTTATGGCAATTTATTAATTATTAAAAGACTCTCTCAGATTAATATTAAGAAAAAAAACTTTAAACGAGAAAATACTGAAGTAATTTTTTTAAAAAGTATAAGTGTAGGTAGTCATTATAAAAAAAAAAATATATAAAAAAAAGAAACCGAATAACTTTTAAAACACCAAAAAGAGTTTATGGAGTAATATGGATTCAATGATTTGAAATCGCCTGAACTTTTAGCGAGTTCCCAAGAAAAAAAGGTGAGGAATATGTAACGATTGTTGATGGCATTCACCACATCAATTTCAGTGAAACTGAAACGGGGACAAATGTATTTAAGACAAATCATCTGATAAAACAGGCAAAGCGAATCATTTATTTTGAAAATTATATTGTAAAATTGAGAAGTAGTGTTTCCAGTAGAGCCTTACGAGAATTCCTTGGATACTCTCACGTGTGTGCTTTGAAATAAATAATTAAACTGAGGCTTTTTTTTTTTTTTTAAATAAGTCGAATGGGATTTAACAATTAACGGATATTCATCTATCTTACACTGGAATTGTTAAAATTTAAAATCAATATCTTCATCATTATTAGCGCTACGAAAAATGGTATTGCTAAAAAAATAGTTATTACAATACCTCTAACTAGAGCATAGAGGTTCTAGTAATTCTATAACATTTATATTATATAACATATTAAATGATATTTAAGAGTTTTGGTTGGGTTATATTATTTCACTTTTTTTTTTATAATGCCTAATTTTGGATTCCCATTGCAAACCCTTAGAAGAATTAATGCTTCTTGAAAATCAGATGAGATGCAGTTAATAGGAAAACCATAATTTATAGTCCTCATTTATTAGCTATTACTTGAGATAAGAAAAACTTTATAGGATATAATGTTAGTAAAATGTTATACAATTATTATCCTGTAGGAATTTTATCAAAAATGTTTGTTCAGGAATAAATTTACGAATACAATCAGCAATTGGAGATAGCTTCCCCCACTATACGACCCGGCCAGTCCAGAGAAAACTCATACAATTCACTTTTATAGTTCTCTCTGGCTTTTAAATAAAATTTAGTCATTTGCTTAAATTTGCATCCATCTTTAATAAAAGCATTGGAAATCTACTTCGATGTAGAAAACATTTTATGCACATCCCAAATAGAAGGTCGCCCGACAGAATCGAACAACCATTTATTTGTAATATTCTTGCTCAGATAAACAACATTGAAAGATTTTCGTGTGAGTATACAATTTTCATTGAACTACAATACAATTTTATTTTTTAAATAAATAATTTATAACGTAAATGATATAGAATGACACTTTATATGTATTACGTATGCCTATAAACATTTTTGTCAATAATTAATAAATGGGAGAATATTACGGATTTATTAACTTATCATAACAGTTAACCCTCTATTAGGAAAAGCCCTGTTATAGACTTACAATGAGGTTATAAAACTAGTATTAGAGATTTACATTTTAGTAGCCTATAATGTTTAATAGATTTTTAATACCCTTCCCCTTCCCCTGATCTGATAAACAAAAAACGATTTACGAAGCCATAATTCGATTTGTATAGTTTAGTAATGGAAGAGATCCGTCCAATTATCCATTTTTACTTTCTTAAGCATCTTTCTTAAAATAAGTTTTTCCCAAAAAGCCATTAATAACAAATATATTACGATTTTAAATTTTGACATTTCTCTAACCTTCCTATGAACGAACTCATCCTGGGGTTAGAGGAAAGACGTTTCGAGTATAAATAATTTTGGTTTCTAAACTACCGTAAAGAATGACACAATCAAGATAATTTGCATGTTATAAAGCCCAATGACACAGATTGTATTGTTGAATAGCATTTCCGTCGCCTAGGGGGGTAATATATCGAAAATAATCTAGATCCGCCTCGGGAATGACTTCCGAAGATCCATTTGGAACGGCGAAGAGCAAGAGGATGTCAGAGGCATGAAGAAGCCTACATTGAGAAGCAGTGATGCAATCACGGCGCGCCCACAGTTGATGGCGAGCCCTCAGACTACAAAGTCGTTAAAGACTTTTAATTACTCGGAATAATGGAGTTCCGACGGATCAAAGAAAACCGCCTAACTGCAATAAATACTGTTCCCACAGACATGGCGACGGGCATCGTGGCAGGAGCCATTCAAACAGAGCAACTTACTACATATGCGTTCTTGAAAGAAAGAAAAGTCGCCCAACAGCAGCGCCCGACTATGAGTAATGAGTAATGACTCAAAAAAGAATAAATTAACAATATTTTCTCAAAGCTAAAGAAGACAAAGACAAAAATAAATCTCTGCAAAACTAACTGTGCAGTATCCAAGCAGGCTAGAGGTTGTGATGGCGAGGGAATTATATCTCAACAGTTACATTTTTAAATATCTTCTGGGACACTTATATGAGACATATTTTGAAATATCACTGAACATGAATTCTAGAGAATAACATTTCTCCGTTTTTTTTGTCGGAGAAAAGATTGAAATTTAACGGTTTGCAGGTGGAGGGGAGCAAGCAATACAACGACTCCAGCTTTATTACTATATAATAGCAGCTGTTCGGAGGGGAATAATTATCTTTAGCATTCCGAGGTCTGGAGTCAGATACAGTTCAACGCCTCGAAGAAAATGTTCTCTGCGATACTCAGAGCTACCTGTGATGATGGCAGTCGTTGTTCGCTGTCCACGGCGACTACCAGGAGAAATACCGCAATGATTAAGTATGAGAGAATTACTAATGAATTTATATCATTTATTAATGAAAGAACAAAAAGTCAGAAAAATAAAAAGAATTACTTTTAAAAGAGCTTATTGCTCAATTTGTTTCGCGGTCTTGTACGCCTCTTCAGGAGCTTAAACTAAATGCAATATTTACAGATATGAACCTTCCAAAACAAGTGTCAATACTAATACGTAGTTGAATAGCAGACAGTGACAGTGACCACATGTAATCGGCCAAGAAGATGGACAATGTCCGAAAGCGCTCGCCAACGGAGGATGATTTGCAGAAACCAATGAAGAAGGATAATAGAAGGTATGATAGTACTAATACGTAGTTTACGATGCTTTCAAAGAGGAAGGTTCACATCTGTAAATTTTACATTTAGTTAGGCACCTGAAGAGCCTTCCAAGGACGCAAAACTATGATAGTAGAACAAGTCTTTGTCTTTGATATTTCCCCAGATAGGTAATGTAGCGAATATTTTTCTAAATACCTGTTTGAGATATCATAAATACCATAATGAAGGATCTGTCTAAACTAAGAAGATTTCTAATGCTTCACCAAAGATATGCCCAAATAAGAGTAGATGCCGAAGAGCAAAAATATTACAAGAGGATGGAGAAGTTATTACCACTCCAAATAATCAAAACTATTTATTTCCCTTGGAAATGTAAACAGTTCAAATAAAAGGAAACACTCCGATAACTTACAGAAGAACATTTACAAGCAAAGGAAATTAAATGGGAGATGGCCAATACTAAAACAAAGAAAGAGATTGGTTGCTTATCTAGAGAGGTTTGCCGTACACGACTAACTAGAAAATGAGTGTGATAATAACTTGCTCCCCACGGCGTCTAAAGTTGATGAAACCTTCGAATAATGATAAAAAGAACAGTAAAAACAATTATAACCATATTTCAAATTTCAGATTAGTACAGAGCAAATATAAATAGTAGTAGAGATGGTGGTTAATGGGAGGGGAGGAGATATGGCCCAAAACGCTCATGATACATTCGCAACACACGCGAATGCTTGGTTGCCTGAAGGTGAAACCTGCTAAAAAGAAGGTATCCCATGGTGTTTTGACCTTGTTCATGAAGAGATATACTAACAAGCTGTTGGGTCAATAAGTAAGCAAGAGGATCTCATGAATGGAGCCACTGATGAATGAATGGGCTAATGAACTTAACAAGGGAAGCAATTCAGGTTTTTTTTTGTTTTTTTTTCTCCCCGTGACCTTTGGTAAAACAAATTGAACTACAGGAAGCTGGGAATGAGTCATAATGCATCAATTTATGACGACACTTGGGTCTTCCGACAGAAACTGACATGAAAATACGCCAGGAGAAAGGGATTGGAAATGAAGCAGAGATTTTTATTTAATGAACCGCTTTATATTCGAAAGAAAAAAAATTTTTTTTTTCAACCTGTAAAGAAAATTTTCGGATTGTCATTCATATATGCATTATAATACAAATGGAATTTTTTTTTTTTTTTTTTTTTTACCATAGATATTAAGGATCAGTCAAGGTAAATCCAAAATCTTATATAAGAACATAACATGAAAAAAAAAAAAAAAAAAAAAAAAAAAAAAAAGAACCTAAAACGGAAATGAAAATCAATCCTAAAAGTATCATTCTTAAATATTTTTCTTCTATGAGTTTTTCATAAAAATATCATAGCATATAAATGCTAGGAATTTTATATTACGCCTATAGTGTTTAGTAAAATGTCTTTTTACACTAACAATAGAGTTATTCAACTGATTTCAACAAATAACTATCTACATGCAACAGTTTGCAAATGAAGTTCAAGTACCAAGATAAATTTTCTTATTTAAAAAAGTAGCGAAGGCCAAAGCACTAAAGCATATGTACGGCGAGGTTATAAATATTATGAACTGCAATTCTCAGCTAGAAAATATTGCTAAAGAGAATCTTTATCGTTTCCCATGCAGGTAGATTTATGTCTGAATTCAGACAGCCATTCACTCACAAATGAACACCGGCAATGAAATATTTATCGCCCAATAAATAAAGAGTTATGAATACATTTCGAGACGCCATATTTTTCCAGCAGTTAATGAAATTCCACTAAAATATTCCAGGCCTGAAATAATCCTTTTAACCGACTGTCACCCACACGCTGTTTTGAAAAGGGGTGATTCATTAGTGGTGGGGGGGGGGGGCTGAAGGAGTCTAAAGGCCGTGATTTAACGCTTTTGAAGGCTTTTGTTCCATCAGGGGCGACTACGAGGAGCTCTTTAATTCAAGCTAATTGCATACATTAATGCATCGATTTAATTTAGTCGTGACGTTTTGTATCAGAGGATCTCGCCAGTGTAATGGTGGACAGGGGCTTTGAGCTCATGCATATACAAGGCCGGAGAACACAGTGTGAGATTGGCTAATGCCCACTTTGTTTATGGGCCGCGAATAGGGTCAGAAGAAGAAGAAGAAAGAAAGAAAGGACCAATCCCTGTCTATGCTAAACAGATTCCTTCCGTTCTCCGTCCAATACAAGGAACAGAGGCACGCGGGAGGCAGAATGAGAAACAAGGAAGATTACCATATACATCGAAAAGTATCAAAACTTCATGGCTAAAACAATTTCCATAAAAAAGGAACAGTAGATAATTCACTGTCAGGAAACCTCATAAAGATCCCCTAAAGAAAGCAATTGACTATTGGGCATTATAAAATTAAACTAATACCGACACAAAAAATTTTATTTCCTGCACAACAGATGTTTACATCTTAAATAAAAGGCTTTGCAAAACAAATATAAGTTTTCTGTTCGATTATTTCATAATTACATAAAGAGCTAGAAATAAGAAAAATAGAGATAAATTATTCCTTATAGTAGTAGTAGTAGTAGTAGTAGATTGAAAGGGCAATCAACTTCTAGGTTATTACGCCCTATAAACACCCCCTAATATGTCCACTATAAATCAGTTAATAAAATACAGGAATCAGGATTATTTCGACCACTATAACAACCTAAATTAATGGATTTTTTTATATTTAAATATTATTATTGTATATTTAATAAATTATAATAAATAATTTATTATTAACTAAAATAATAAATAATATATCATTCTTTAATTTAGATTTTCCAGGCTATACCTGATTTTTTAAGAAAGTTTAATAGCCCATCCNAAATCTTTGGCTTTTTGCTCCTTGTACAGTCCAACTTAAATGAAGCGTCGCATCAAATGATCTTAATAATTTATAAAGCTTCATTTTTCTAAATATCTTTATTAGATTTTTTTAGTAGTAGTAGTAGTAGTAGTAGATCATTGAAGGGCAATCAACTTCTAGGTTATTACGCCCTATAAATACCCTTTAATATATTTACTATAAATTAGTTAATAAAAGACAGGAATCAGGATTATTTCGACCACTATAACAACCTAAATTAATGGATTTTTTATTTATTTAAATATTATTATATATTTAATAAATTATAATAAATAAATTATTATTAACTAAAATAATAAATAATATCTCATTCTTTAATTTAGATTTTCCGGGCTATACCTGCTTTTTTAAGAAAGTTTAACAGCCCATCCACTGTAGAGGGGTTGTTCCCAAGGCACTCCGCCATGTTTGTTCCAATGCCTTCCCTAGTGAAGTAATTCTGATAAACTGGGCAAACCTCTATGATGTGCTGGGATGTAATATTATTCCTTATATTACAGCACACTACCTTGAGGAACTCCCGCTTCCACTTGGTAGTAACCGGATTAATCTAATCCTTGCCGAACCCTAAAGATACGGTTGGATAAGTAAGACTTATGGAATAGGTAAGTGTTATTAGGAAGTATGGATTTCAGTTTAAACAGGAAAATACTGTTACATACTCTATCAAATGCTTGGGAAACACACAAAAAAGCTCCTGGGCAGTACTCTTTGCGCTCAAGGGAAGAGCAAATGTAGTCTACGACGCGAAACACTTGCTGGACAGTAGAATGCTTACTTCTGAAGCCGAACTGATGATTTGGGAGGATATTAAAGGGTTCCATGGAAGACAGAAATATATTTCTTAACAAAATTGCGTCACACACCCATTGCCTAAAAATATTTTAAACAATTCAATCCCGTGTAATTACATTTAAAAAAAAATACTAATCTCGTGTCAAATTTATCAATGAAATCAATTGACACAACCCTTTGTCAAACGAGGGCCACCATTGGAATCTTATATAAGAACATAACATGAAAAAAAAAAAATTAAAAAAAATAAATTATTATATTCTCTCTTCCCAAAACATTATGATCGAAATCAGCTCCTTAACCCATCGCTTGGGTTAATACTTCATAAATGACCGGAATAGCCGTTGGACATATATTTAAAAAAATAAAGATTCATGAAGCACACACATTTGACTTCGACAGCTTAACCATTCTTTCCACTGAACCCTACCAACACGTAAACTTTTAATTGTCTTACATAGCTTTCTACTTTCATACTCTTGATATCACATTATATTATAATTCTCTATTATACTAATTTCAAATATTACTGTATTCTCATGACATTGTATTTCTACAGCCCTGAAGATGGCTTACAATGTAAGCCGAAACGTTGGCAGATAATCCTTCATTAAAAAAATACATTTTTTTA
>KZ807152.1:374796-387145 GCA_000696205.2 Oncopeltus fasciatus
GGGGGGGGGGGGGGGCGTTTAGCCATCTGTTACAGGTAATGTGACTTCCTTTGAAGACGGGCCGTTCCCAATCATCCCCACTCTCTATTCTTAATCTTTCCTTAATTTTTTTTTTTTTTTTTTTCTACGGCCCTCCTCCAACCACTCCATCTTCTTCGATGGCTGAATTAGAAATGCGAAGGTGAATCGTAGAGCCAGGTCATTATGAGAAGCTATTTTCTCCCCCGCCGAAACCAATATTCCTTTTCAAGAGAGTGGAAACTCATTTGCTAACCTTTTATTTATTACTTTTTTTCAGATTAGAGAAGGGGCAGCATAGAAAAAATCGCGCAAAAACAACTTGATCTCAGCTCTATATTACTTAAATAAGAGTAAGTGACCAATTAGTTATTACAAAGATAGATATTAAAATTAGATGTTTTTGTTGGGGTTTGAATAAGGTAGATACAAAAAATACAAAATTTTTTATAGAATGTGTATTTTTAAAGTAATCTTCCGACGTTTCGGCTTACATCATAAGCCATCTTCAGGGCTATAAAGAAGGTGAGAGGGGACGTCATGTCACTAAGATTTAATTTCCATGACTGAAAAAACTCTCTATTTGTTAGATATTAAAAGTAGATTTTTACTTCTTTTATAATTTTATTAAATAGTATTTACAATGTCACAGAGACGTTTATGTATACAGGCTGACTGTGTTGAAACTTCATACTGACAAAACGTTAATTCAAAAGTTCAAAATTATTAATACTATGACTAATTAGTGATTCGAGTTATCTAATAACGTTCCAGCTTTCCACCAGTTTAATAGGATTTCTTAATAAAAATAAATATATAAAACATAAATATAAAAATAAAATTATATTTTGCACCTGTTGAGATATATACATTTATATCATAACACTACTAACGATAAAAATAAACTATTTTGAAATTTCGTCTCCCCCCTTCCCTTCACTAGCATGATTTCAGCTACTAACGAACTCAACTAATGGTCACAGTTAGAGTATAATCACAGTTCGATATAATATATCGAATATCATACCAATATTCATTTTCTTAAAAGATAACATTATATATTATACACCATAAATATATAACCTTAATCTATTCAAAGAGAGAGTTTGTTGACCGTAGATATTATTCAAAGATGATTTTAGTTGGGGTTCGGTCGAGGTAGATCCAAAAAAACACAAATAAAAAATGTATTTTTTTAATGAAGGATTATCTGCCAACGTTTCGGCTTACATTCTAAGCCATCTTCAGGGCTGTAGAAATACAATGTCCTGAGAATACAGTAATATTTGAAATTAGTATATTTTTATTATTTATTATTATTAGATGAGGAGGAGGTGAACTTAGGGACAGGACGTCCTCTCTCATCTTCATGATAGGTAGGTGTGGCAAATTACTGCTGTAATGATATTTCAATTGTTTCTAGTTGTTGGTCTGCATGTTTTTTTCAAATTGGTTCTTTTTTCAATATTGTTTTCATAAACTTTTAATTGTCTTACACAGTTTTCTACTTTCATACTCTTGATATCACATTATACTATAATTCTCTATTATACTAATTTCAAATATTACTGTATTCTCATGACATTGAATTTCTACAGCCCTGAAGATGGCTTACAATGAAAGCCGAAACGTTGGCAGATAATCCTTCGTTAAAAAAATACATTTTTTATTTGTGTTTTTTTGGACCGAACCCCAACTAAAATTATCTTAGCTTAATCTATTCAGTAGCGAAACTATTATTTACATCGTCCGTATAACGTAGCCGAGAC
The DNA here is from genome assembly GCA_000696205.2 of Oncopeltus fasciatus. Lineage (NCBI taxonomy): Eukaryota > Metazoa > Arthropoda > Insecta > Hemiptera > Lygaeidae > Oncopeltus > Oncopeltus fasciatus. The sequence goes on from KZ807152.1 coordinate 376,584, forward strand.
TACTTTTTTTTACTGATACACCATTTCCAAAATGTTTTCAAAGGATGGGTCGGGAGCCTTAGGGGAGAAGAAAAAATCTGTATACCATAAATAAATTAAAAAAACCGCAGGGTTTGGCTAAGTCATAGCGACTTATTCGATTAAGAATGGGCTATGGAACAGTAGGTGAAGTCTGTAAGTCGCAGGAAGGATTGCGTGGTATCTACTCGAGCCAAGTTTAATGTCCGAAATTGGAATTCATCAGTAGATAAGAGTGATTACTAGCGCTCAGTGCATGAGCAGGCCATGACACATCTTTAGAGTCGTAGTGCCAGACAAGAAGAAGTGTACTAACTTTGTGAATATATTATTTTAATACAAATAAGTACTGAATATATGATAATAAAAATAAATCTTTATCTATTGTCCCTAAACTCTATCCACTGGTTAGGTAGTATAAAAGATAAAGGATTAAAAGCTTTCTATATTGATCAATGGATTATTACTACTTAGCTAATTACTGTTATCACTCAATGCTGAAGACAGATATCAGAGGATGACAGTTAGAAGAGAAAGACTCCAACGAAATCTATCAAGACACCCCAGATATAATCTATATGTATTCTCTAATTACAGCAGGTAACCAGAGTTCCTCATGTTCAGTTACAGTACTGCACACTTAATGCTATGTTTTTCTGGCGAATGGTCTTTTGCGCCGTCGGCGATGTGATGCGATGAGCGTTTCGCGTGGCCGACTCCTTCCCACGGATTTAATTGGATTGTTTTCCGACAGGGGGCGTCAGCGTGAAACATGTTCTTTCCGGCTACAAATGGTTGTTTCTCGAGGAATCAATTGTGTTATTCACTGTGCGATTCAATCTCATCTATTAAAGTTAAGGACTGGTAGCATAACTGGTAAATGCACCGGCCCTGATAGCAGGAGATCCAGGTTCGATTCCTGGCTGGGACAGATAGATTTTATATTCTATTCCCTCTCATTAATTGTTTAAAATTTACGTGGGATAAAAAACCACAACCAAATAAAATATTTATAATCTTAACTATTCTTTAATTACCTCCAAAACGACGAAAAGCATTTTGCACGTCAATCTATTTACCCAAATAATTATTTGTAACTTTTTTTTCTTAGTCAAGATGACTAACATTCATACAAGAACCTTGCATATCTCCAATGGATGGCTTCTCTATAAAATTTTTGAATTTCACAAATTCCTTCAGTATTTTTATACTAATTAAGGTTTTGTTTCTTCCAAATCATCATCCAAAATTTCCTTAACTACACTTACAAAAACAAAATACAAGAACTGAATGAGAATTACGGACAATCTTTACAGCCAACTAAGGCAGTAGTCAGTCTTATCTGTTACCAAATTCGCTATTTACAAGTTACTACTGAAACTTATTTGGAAGAGAGGAATTAACTGTGGGAACCAACCTGCCAAACCATCTAACATAAAAACAATCCAGACCTTCCAAACCTAAATTCTTTGAAACATAGTCCACCCTATCAAGCAACTAACTCAACTCTTTGTAAATTTAGAAATCTCATAAGTTATCACTACCCACTTCATTAAATTACACTCTAACCTTTCCTCCCATCTCACTCCCTTCGCCCAAAACATATCCAGCGCCCCCCACTCTCCTAAGCAAACATTTAGCGCTAAACGGAAATGGGCACCTGGTTCACCTTCTTGCAAGCTCCTGATGCAATGGAAATTGTCATTGCCCATATCTCTCTAAAATCGTTCAATAAAAAAGATGGCTTTGACAGTTTTACCCCATGTTACTCTTTTACATAGCAGAGAGTATGCGGCATCACTCAGGATTTCCCAACATCCATCTTTATTTTTCCAGACCTTAAGAGAACAACCATATTTTTTTTCAGTCCAACCATCAAAACAAATTAATCCAATCATCATGTCTATTCCAAGTCCTAGTTTAAATCCATCCACCTACATTATAAAACATATTACACTTTACTGAAATTGATGAACCGTCATAGCTTGGTGCAGGTCATGTTATAATCAATGGCCGATTTAGTTTGATTTTCACAGGTACCGAAAAAGATATAATAAATAAAATATAAATATTTGACTTACATGTATGAAGAGAATCATAGAAACTTACCTGAAAAAAACAAACAAAAAAAAATTTAGAATAAAAATGCTTCCTGAAAGAGTATTCTAAAATCACTATAAACATTTGTTTTATATAGATAAGCAATAACATTCTAGTCATCATTTAAGGGGGAAAAGCTATAAAGAAAAGTAGAACGCTTGGTAAAAGAAATATCGCAATAAATGATAAATGCCTGAAGAATTAATTAAATATTGCTTCATCTCTTCCAGTAGAAATAGGTCCTGGAGGAACACGTTTCTAAGGCTCTTTTACTGGAAAAGGAGTGTAATTATCCTGGTGGTTCTCCGATTTCAATCAGTCAAGTCAATTAACTACAAATTGACTATCCCATGCTCTTATATTCCAATCGTAGCTTGTCATAGTTTGAGCAGATTCCTTTCAATGAAATCCCGCTACTCCCAAAGTTATCCCGAGTAGAGTTTACAAAAAAATTATTTTTCGATTCATCACCAATCCCACCCATCTATGGGTAGCTAAAAATATGGTTCATTTTTTTATGAAGTAATATGGTTCAATTATGTGTGTGTGTTCCAGTGTCAGATTACCCAGAATTTGGCTCATTTCCCAAGATTTTAGCACACTCCCCGTAAGTAAATAAAATTAAATCCATTTGATTCCATAAAGAGACTTTTGATAAATCTAATATTGCGGGCTCCTAACTGATAGACATTTATGGTTTTCTTTGCCCATGATGGAATATGCATTTTGCCCTTATTGCCCAAACCTCAGCCGAAGTCTTCAGGAGAGCGGATTGGGCGAGGAGGGATTTGAGGAGTCTAGCAAGGGGACGACAGGTGTTGGGGCCTCTCTCTCCGTTACCTGCTACTGACCACCTGCCACCCGCCCCGCCGAGCTAGCCGGCCGAGATTTGCAGCTTCCTACCAGAATACGCCCCCTGTTTCCCCGACCTACACTTCTCCTCAATCCAGGAGGAACCTGATTTCCTTGTCCAACGGGACATTGGATATCAATAATCTATATATAAAAATGATCATTATAATAATTTTTATACTCCCCCCCCCCCCACACAAGAAAAAAAAAAACAAAATTTAAAAAATTCCAAATTAAGAGGAAAAACTAAGGCAAATTGAAATTGTTATTCATAGTTGAATTAATTTTCCATATTTGAAATACATTTTTGTATTATTAGAACTGAAGGTAAGTTGTAAGTTGAGGAAACACGATATTTTCTTGGATACACAACTAACAAACTAAAAGTTTTTTTTAAATTATTATAAAATAATGAACTATATGTAATTGTTCAAAATTGTTTACCTCAAATCAATACACATTAAATTTCTATACTATGGCAAATAAATACCTTACCACATTAATAAGATTTAATTTAATATTGGTTACTAAGAAGTAATCAATATTAAATTAAGTAATAAGTTATCAGTATAATAATATTTTATTTGGTTGTGGTTTTTTATCCCACGCAAATTTTAAACAATTAATGAGAAGGAATAGAATAAAAAAATCTATCTGTCCCAGCTAGATCTAATTGTTTAAAATTTACATGGGATAAAAAACCACAACCAAATAAAATATTTATAAAGAAAAATTAAATAAAGTAAATGACGAGAGTCGACAAATAGTTTGACAATGTCAGCTCCTTCGAGTTTAAGACGAAGTTCTTGTCTTTCTCGTGGTTTAGGCTCTCGCTAGTGTAGAGGGAATTTATTGAGATATCTAGCGCGTCCTGGTAGCATAACTGGTAAGTGCACCGGCCCGGATAGCAGGAGATCCATGTTCGATTCCTGGCTGGGAAAGATAGATTTTTTTATTCTATTCCCTCTCATTAATTGTTATCAGTTTAACTTATGATAATTAGAAAGTTTTCAACTCTATCTTCAGGTATTAGAAAAAATAAATCACTCTTGAAAAATAAAAATTAATTATTTTATAATGCCAATGTTTTGGTTAAAAAGGGAAGCCATCTTTAGGACTAAAAACAAAATAAAACTAAACTCTGCCGAATATAATTGATATAGTATAGTGCATACGGTTTTTACATAATATAAAAAATAAAATAAATATTTTTCTTAATACTTAAGTGCTACGAATGATTCCGTAATTTATTAGTGACTGCATAAATCAGTGAAAAACGACCAGAGTAAGCATCAAAGAGTCCTCTATCTCAATCACGAATATCTTTTCTCAGATCATTTGAGCTAAAAAGATAGCCATTTAGTCCCACGGGAATATTTGTCAGGAAATTACTGACTCGAGCTGTGAATTATTTTTTTTGGTGTATTTTTCTTCTTATTTAAAATAAGGGGGAGGGACGGACAGAAGTAAATTTGTCATCCTCGGATAAGATCTGGCAGTGCGTGGCAAGGTGTGCCAGAGAGGCTGTAGCCGACCAAGGTCGGACGATAACATCTCGGGATTGTGTTACGAGTTTACTTAGGCACTCCTTAGTATGCTCTCTGTAAGGTACACACTAACGGACCTTCGCCCCAAGATGTAAGGTGCGCCTTCCTCATGTGTCTACGTGTTCCCCCAGATAAGGGAAATGCCTCAGAGTAACTGTGAAAAAAAAAAAAAAAAAGTGACCATTATCTGGGGCCCCACATACGAGGATATTTACAAAAGAATGAGAAATGTAAGTCATGGGAAGGTCTGAAAGGAACGCCAAGAATTCTCCTTAGTGATTTTTCAAAGACCCGCGATAATTACATTTTTTTTTAAATAAGGAATTAAAAAGAAATAATTATGTTTTAGACTTAGTAAAAGAGATCGGTGAGAAACAGCGAATCCTACAATTTCAGGATTAAATCCAAAAATCTAGGAAGGTTTTTATCGAGAAATAAAAGTTAACATGAGTCATATAGGTGTTATTTGTATATGATACTTAACTTTAATTAAATCATCTCCATGAATTATATGGTCGAAACTAGGCAGATTAGTATGATATCCGTTTCAAGTGTAAATTATTAATTTGATCTTAAAGATCAAGGAGTACAAATGATAAGCTCGACAAAAATGAAGGTGGGGGTGGCTTTCAAGCCCTCTTAAATTCATTTTTAAACATTTTACGTTTGGGAATAGGAAGATACGACAATTCCTATTACTTACCCTAAGGCATTTTAACGTGGTTAAATTCCACAAATGATGTATACTAATAGGAATATTAAAAAAAAAAAAAAAAAATATCAAAAGACAGGCAAAGTTATTGTTGACGTCAAGAATTGTGTAATAGTTTCAATATATGTATGCCCACATACACAAAATACACACATATTGTCTGAAGGCGTTTTAGCCCGCGATTTTTAAATTAAAGATACCAAATAATTCAGTACAGCGGCTTCTTAACCGAAAACCTTTGGATGAGTTCGTTAATGACTGAAATCTGTAAAGGGGGCTTAAAATAACTATAACTTAAAACATCCTTAATATCTTCATTATTATTACAAAAACTGTTATATAAAATTTTAGTTGTCAAATGTATTTCCTAACGTTTGAATTTCATTAATTTTATTTTAATTTATTATATAAAACGCTCAATAAGAAAGATATTAAAAATGAAACTGCGATAGCTAATCATTTAGCGAGACCGAAAATTAATGTTTAATTAATGTTAATTATTAGTTGTTTTTTTCATAAAATGAATAATAACGAAGATATTGAAATTTATTCGATTTGATCTCCTTTTGACTGCCACACTCTCTTATTTAAAAAAAAAAAAAAAATCCGTTAAACAATTTACAAAATGAAGACAAAATATGGAATTTAATTAATTAATATTAATGTTTGGTCCGACAAATTCTCGACTTTACAATGTTAAATATCTTCAATAATTTATTTTAAAAAAAATTGTTATAGAATACAAATATTTAAAAAATTACATTTAAGACCTATATGATTTATCATTTTTTTTCCCCGAAACTCTATCTATCATTAACAAATATATTAATATTTTATATTTTGATCTCACTCTTTATGCCTTTTTTCCCTTGACCGATTCTAGCTATTAACGAAGAAATTAAACGGTAAGAAAAATAATCTTGAATACAATTATTTTTTGAGAATTTCTATTAATTTCATACGCTTAAAATTGGATTTATACATAATACAATTTTTATATAATGTCAAAAAATTGAATTCTGAGCGGTCCATATTTTTTAACTTTTCCAACGTAGGATCGGTTAAGTTCTGTAAAATGTTTCATAGTCACACATATCATGTTACCAATTAGTTTGGTAGAGGAAATCTGTCAAAATTAATATAAATGGACAAATAGCGTAGATATAAATTTAGTTTAAGTGATTTAACTGTAATGCCTCTCTAACATGAAGGGATTTATAGAAACTAATGTATTCTGCAAATGACATATAAAAAAAAAGTATATCAATATTTTGGAAAAGAAAAATACCGTAGTCTGCCATTGGTTAATAACAACAATAACAATGAAGGAATACTTCTGGCGTAACCGAAGGAAACCTGGGATCTATCTTCCTTTTAGTATCTTACCCTTCTTTCCAAAGAGATATAAATCCAAGCTAATTGACAAGGAGGAGCGAGGATTGGCGGAGCGGACGTCCAATGGCTGGGAATGGGCGGGCCAATTACATGGGGAGGGGGGCGGTCTGTGGCGGCCGAAATATTTTAATTGGCCTCCCCCCAACTGGCCGTCGCTGCTTCCGAGGATTCCGCGGCAAAAACAGGACAGCCACGCAACCCCCGCAGACGGAGGGGTAGCTCTCTCGGCATTTCTCCCCGGCAAGCTCTACTGAAGGAATGTCAAGTCAGCACTCATGCCAAGCATAGTTGGGGGGTAGTCGAAGCCAAGAAAAACGGTTCTTAGTTCATTAGGATTTTCAGGAAATCCTCAGTAGTGTTTTAAAGCGAATTTCTTTAGCCATTGCAGTTGTTCCAAAGAACCGATAAAAAAAAAAAAAAAAAAAAAAGTATCAAAAAGAGTATCTCGTATTATCAAGTGGTTGTCAAAATAGGGGTCCATTGAAATTTAAACAAGGTTCTTCAATTTCGAAGAATTAAATTTAAACATGTAATACTACATCAGTACCAGTGTTAGTATTATTTTATCTATTTAACCTTTAATTTTTTTAATTTTTCTCCTCAAAATTGTAATTTTTTTCTTCAAAATTATTTCCAAAAGTTAGTCAATGCAACGAATGTTCATTGTATTACTTGTAAGGAAAATTAGTTTCATTTGAAAATATTAAAAATTAAAATTTAGGGAAGTAAATATTACTGCTAAATACTAAATAATCAGGTAAGAAAATTCTTACTTCTAGAAGTATTGGATACGTATTTTATTACATCGCTTTCCTAATTTTTAGCAGTTTCAAGAAGTCCTTCACACAGGAGCTGCGTAAACTAAGCTAATTCCTCAGTATCGCAGTTAATGAACAATTGTATCTGAACAAAAGGAGAGTTTGTTGATCGTAGATATTATTCTTAGATGATTTTAGTTGGGGTTCGGTCAAGATAGATGCAAAAAACCACAAATTTAAAAAAAATGTATTTTTTAATAAAGGATTATCTGCCTGGCAGAACCCCAGGATAATTTGACCGAACCCCAACTAAAATCATCTAGGAATTGTATCTGAACTTTCAATGTCAAATAAATCCCCACTCCTAATTTTTAGATGTTTTTTGTTGGGGTTCGGTCAAGTTAGATCCAAAAAAAAAAAAAAAAAAAAAAATTTAACAAAAGTTTTTTTTTAAACAAAAAATTATCTGCCAATGTTTCGGCTTACATTGTAAGCCATCTTCAGGGCTGTAGAAATACAATGTCATGAGAATACAATAATAATTACTACTCTTTTCAGGTTTCTTTTTACATTATAGACAACGGCAGATGCTATGTCACTTATTCTTATTAGGTAAGAAACCCAATCAGAGAGACTAAAATAGTTATAAAGAAATTGTTAGACAGGGTTCATCAAAATAGTCACTTCTGATAAAGGGACACGACGAGGTCATTGGTCTTGTCTCCAGGAGTGGAGAGACCATATCCTTCAGGGGTAGAGCTATAAGAAGCATCACTCTCTAAGTCATAGAATCAGTTTATATCTAACAATGAAAATGATTTAAAAAAATTGAAAGGTCTAATAATGAACTTGGTAAAATATTTTGCAATCAGCTTTTAGAAATGAAGGTAACAATAAGTTTGTTCCTAAACATATCGTTTTAATGATGAAAACCAAAGTTCCCTAACTATAAATTTTCACAACTTTGCCATTACAAGTAAATGTAACAAACCATTAATTGAAAGGTATAAAGGAAATACCCCAAGGATTCATGAACACCAATTTAATAAAAATATTTCTTAATAAAAGAAAATACAATATTAACTTTCAGACATTAAATAACCTTCAAGAAAACCTCCTATGGCCATAAGATATCAAGTTCAGGCTTTTGGAACTAAACAAACCTTTATGGATAGAAAAAACAGGCAGACTTTTTTTTTTTACTGGCGACAAAAAATAAAAGCTAAGGAGCTTTCATGAAGAAACATTTGTACAGTAAACCAACAACTGTGGTACATTACTATAACACAGCTCAATTAAGTGGAAATTTAAATTATGCTAATTCAATGTGAAAAAGAACCCAAGTATTGTTGAAGATGAACAGCTGTAAAAAAAAAATTAANAAGATGATTTTAGTTGGGGTTCGGTCGAGGTAGATCCACAAAACAAAAATAAAAAAATGTATTTTTTTAATGAAGGATTATCTGCCAACGTTTCGGCTTACATTGTAAGCCATCTTCAGGGCTATCATGAAGATGAGAAAGGACGTGAAGGACGTCCCAGTCATGGAAATGTGAACTTAGGGACAGGACGTCCCCTCTCATCTTCATGGGGGAGGATTGAATTAAGTATCTTTATGTATATTATTTTAATTAATAGTACATTTGAAATAAATACAAACGTGTATTATTTATTATTTTCTTTGAACAGTTATTGCCTTTAAAATGGAAAATCTATAATGTATAGATTTATAACATGGCATTTTTCTAATGATATAAGAGAATGATTATAGGAGGAAAGGAGAAGTGCTAAGCGTCAAACCCGATTGCTATCTTTGGAAATACGAGCATCTGTTCCCCGCAATTTCAAAATGATTAAAACTGTACAATTTAACACACACAAACTAGAAGGGAAGGGGAGAAAAGCGAATGATTACATAAATGAGTAGGGGACTCGAAAAGAAAAAAAAAATGGGGGGAAACCAGTTTGAGAAGGTTATTAAAATTTTAATGGTTTTTCAATAATTGCATGTCCTGAGAGAAGCGCTAAACATTTAATTTAAAGAGTTTTAGTATTTAGTGTAATTATAGGGGAGCAAGGGGAGAGGGAGGGCATTTGCGCGGAGCAATTTGTTCGGAAATACAGGATATAAATCCGAACCCCCCTCTCCCGCCTCAATACAACCCCTCTCCCGCCTCAATACAACCCCCCTCCCGCCACTAACCATGGGGAGGAAATGATATGCGCTTTCTTCAGGGGCCAACCACTCATTATTAGATTGAGATCTGGGAGTCAGAGGCGCAAGCCACCCTCCGGCGCTGAAATAAGAGGAGACTGCAGCATCGGGATGGTGCGGGCAGAACTGGGCGGGATCTCCCTCGGACGGGGTTAAATCGCGGGAGGCATCCATTTGATTCCCCAAGGAGAGCAAGTGGCTAAAACGTTACGGCAAAAAAAAAAAAAAAAAAAAAAAATCCAATATGCATTCAAGATTCTTTTTGCAGGTGTGTGTACCAGAGGCCAGAGAATCTGCTGGGAGTTGCTAAGTGTAGACTGCTATCGAAATCATCAATTGCGGTTTTCAAAAAAGGTGGAACCACCAAGACGGAATGAATACACAAGGTGAAATTTCGTGGGACTACACCAGCTTTCATCATAGACTTGTTCTAAATTGTGATGGCTCTTTCTAAAATGGAGAAGAAATAAATCCTAAAAACTACTTCAATACGCCTGGAATTAAGCCCCCATAAAAACTTAAGCTAATGTATTTCTAAGACATTTTTTATATTCTTCAGCATATAAATCAAATTTTTAAAATTCCTTGAAATTACCGATCTACTTTTTGGCAATACAGTATATTTATTAAGAGCTCAGATCTTTTTTTTATTAGAACTTCTAAAAGATTTTCATTTTCAAAAGATGGAAAGTTTTTAATATTAATACAGTTCTTTGTTCATTAATACATTTCCTGCCGAAAATGAGACAACTTTTTCTTAATTAACCATTTTTTAATGGCGAAGAACAATATTTTCATTTTTTAAAGTACAAATTTCCATGTAATGATCATTTATTTCTTCCCAATAAATATTTTCCAAAATTTGGAGATAGTTGAGTTCGTTAATTGCAAAAATTGGTCGGTGGGAAGGAGGGGTTTTAGAGTAACATTAAATTGAAAATTTTATATAATCGTTTTATATATAT
>KZ807152.1:450122-467169 GCA_000696205.2 Oncopeltus fasciatus
TGTGCAATACAAAAAGTCTGATAACTTACTCAAAAATCGTAAATTAAGCAGAACTTTATACTTTATTAGAGATATGAGAATAAATGACCAATTCAATTTTATAAACGGGTGAGAAATTCATAGCTATATTCCTATCTTCCTTAATAAGGTTTTATTGTTATATATATTTTTTTTTTTTTTTTTTCATAAAAGGCTAATTGGAATTTGGTGAAACTTGGGATTTACTTTCTATACATTCTAACATTTGCCTAATTTGATTTAAACTTCATTCATAAACTCTAAAAGTGACTCTCAGATCATTTGGCCGCTGACTTACTGTGGTCAACTCCTTCATAAGTTTTGTTATAGTTAATTTTCATTAAAAACTTTCCAGTATCAAACCACCATCTTCTGTGTCATTTTGTATTTAGAGCAGAATAATTAATTAATTTTCTTTTATTTAATATTGCACTAAGCATTTTTTTAAATATAATAAACTTCTGCCTTTTATTATACCCACATGTTAAAAAAAAACAACAACATTATTACAAGATATGGTCAATTTTTTTTACAAGGCCTTTTATACCCATTTTTTATAGTAACATTCCTGTTGGATACTTCAATCCTTCTTCTTTTCAGTTATTTATCAACAACTGATGTACTTTATGATACATGACAAGGGTTTTCCTCTATTGATTAATCTGTTTTCCTACATACACTTTAATTATTGTGTTAATAATAAATGATCTAATACATTAATTAAAATTAAGACTTAAGAAAAGGAAGTTAAATGGCTATACATTGAACCACACTTACTAGCACTATAACAGAGTTAAAATTACTTTAAAACTATATAACAGTAATAATTTTCTAAGAGGATTATGTGGATGTAAAGGTTATTATTGAACAAAATTCAACTTATTGAAATAAATATTTATAATTCACAAAAAATTTAATAAATAAAATAAATAATATAATTTAAATGTTCAACAATAAAATCAAATATCAATGAAAGAGAGAATACTTTTAAATAATAAGAATACTGTCATCAAAAAATAAAAGAGCACAGGGCAATGAAGACAAGATTCTATAAATGTTGTTTTAAAAAATGATTTCTTTATATTTTTAATGAGCTGTTGTTGATTTGCCATTGTTTATTTGTAAATAACAAAAATATGTCCAATTTTTGTTGTTTAAATATTAAAAAAAAAAAATTGAAAACAATATTTTATATCACTCTCTTCGTCCTTAAACTATTATTTTTATAACATTGTGGCTTTTATGCATTCCAATTTATCACTCATTTCACTTTTCTCATTGCCATTAACTAATAAATTTGTAACTAGCATTTAAATTTGCTTATTAAGTTTAGCATCTGAACCTAGTGATTTGGGCACAAGGGTAGCTCAGGGGATCCATACGAGTTCAAATCCCACCCAGGTCAATCTTTTACTTATAAATAAAAGTTTGCCCTGAGCCATGGGTGTTTGGTATGGGGTGGTAACCTATAGATATACCTTCCCTCCATGGCCCTAAGTAGTTGAAAGACAGGCTAACACTATAAAAAAACAAAAAAAAAAAAAACCTAGTGATTAGTTCTGATAGACTTTGAAGAGTGAAAGTAAACAAAGAGAAATTTTCTATGGCTCTTTTAAAGTCTGAATTTTCAAATCTGGATTCTATATTCCACAAACATGCATTTTAATGAAATATATCTCACAGAGAATGAATTAGTTATTGATATAATTTTAATACCGAGTTTAATTAATTTTTTTAAATAAAAATGTGACATTCATAGATTTTATAAAAATGATGGAGAACATTTTGTAAAACCCAGTTAACTATTACATAGCAATTATAGAAAAACAGCTTTAAAGAATTATTTCATATAGAAGTACCACATGTAGTAACTGAGATTATTTCCCCATTTAGATTATTTAATTATATAATACAAATTTAAGTTCACAACTGGATTTTAAATATTGAAAACCAAATCAGATGTGCCTCATTTTCCCCTCTGTATTCTTCTAATATTTAACTATACATTTATTTATTCCCCTTAAACTTACAATAAACTTTTGCCAGAATGTTTTAATAAACTGTATATTACAATTTAGATGGTAGAAAAATCTTGAGACTTCATTCATCATGTGTGCATAACTGACATTAATCGTTGGTATATCAGTATAGATTTCATACTGAAATAATGAAACAAAAAAAAAAATTATATCAATTACTATACAAACTAACTAAATTTTTAATGATAAAATAAGGAAATTTCTACTTAAATAGTAAAAATGCCAGTAGGTAATAAGTAATTTAGAAGTATCAGAGAGCATTGTTATAACTTTGTAGGAAAGGATAATATTGATATATCTCTTGCATAACTTAATAATAATGAAACTGGTATTGTGTTACAAAATTATATAAATTTTGCTAAAGTAATAAAGGTCTTTCAATTGGTATAAACATATATTTGTGAGAAGGTATAAAACACATTAAATGGCTTTTGAGAAATCTCATAGAGGGGCTGCTTTTCACTGATATCTTTTATTTATAACAAATAATAAAATTTCAAATCATAATACAGTCTGCTGCTCGTATTCAATAATAAAATTGCCTTTTAACCTAATCAGCTAATCAATTCCTCCAAAAATGTCTGTTGTTTTTCCTTATGACTATGAAAAGTTCATCATACAAAAAATAGAGCAAAGGAAAGAGCATTTTAAGTTCTAAATTTTGAATGCTACAATTTAAATTTAAAAAAAAGAAAAAACTAAAAGCAAACAATTTTAAAATTTGACTGGAAATATTTGGTTTGACGCTACATAATGCATGAATCAGGCACTGGATAAAACTTCTGGGGGGGGGGGAGCAGATATTAGAATATCACTTGAGCTGGTGATAGAAATACATATATTCTAAAATACCTATACTACTTTTTTTTAAAGCTATTTAGTAGCAATAGAGTGAAATAAATGGGTTTCGGCAGAATAAAGAAAAAGTGGACCCAATATTTCTTCTTCAACAACCTGTCAAGAAGTCGAGCATGTTTCACTTACTATATACTTTCTGTTCATTTACTATTTTTTATAGTATATTTAAAGCCAGGCATAATGAATGCTCAGAAGCGAAATGGAGTACCTCAAAAAAATGTTAGACTGATAGAGATGAAATTAAAGGAAAATATTGGGAAGATGACTGGCATAGAGTTTGCTTCACAAGAACTAGACAGCCTAAATATAACCAAAATATATACTAAAATACCACTCTGTAACATCTCACTCTATTTAGTTGTACATACATAGATAAAGGAAAACTGGACCATACCAGGTCATTTCTTCCTTCTGGAAGCCAAAAATTAAGATTTTTTGTGCAAAAACACAAGTTGCATGGAACAGGAGCCGTCCCATAAGTGAAACTGGTCATTTAAACTGTAGTGCTGGATGGAAAAGGAAATGGATAAAGGATTTTGAAGAGTGAGGAGAAGCACATGAAAGTAGGAATGATCCGATTTGCCATGATCATATTTAAAGGATATCACAAAATATAGGAAAAATAATTATGATCTGGGCAAGAATCGACAGAAGAAGAAACTTAAGAAGAGATGGCTGGGCCAGTTGGAATAACAATTAGTGTATTATCAACCTCAGATGATCTTGAACTGCTGATAGAGTTCAATTGAAGTTTCTAAATTAATTTGTGAGACAAGTGCTTTCCGTGACCTGTATTGCTTTTTAGTAAGAAGATGTATTTCAAATAAAAGTTTTAAATAAGAGAGTTAGAGCAATATTCAAAAGTAAAATAATAATTAAACTAAGTATGAAACACAGGCAAGATCTGGCTTAATTTGTTTTATTTTTGACTTGTGCCAAATTTATCTTCATAAACACTTAATAAAAAAAATGATATACTAGCTGGTCATATAAAAAAATTTATAACAGCTTTATATTCAACAGCATCATAGTTCACAATTACTTATGTTTTAATTTGAATATCTGGTAATAACTATCCTTAATATTTTTATTACCTGATATTTTAACAAAATATATTTCATTGTACTTGTTTATGAAGAAATGATTGAACATAATTTTAATTTATGATATATCACCTGTCTGATATTAGTTATTAACAATTGATCCTTTTTTTTTCTAGTAATTAATGTGTCAATATCAAGTTTTGGACAACCTAATAATGTGGCCACTGTACTATTGAGGCGCTTGCACATACTACTTAATATATGCATATAATTTTTAGTGCCTTCATAGGTAGGATACAAAACAAAAAATTTTCATGATAATATTCTCAGAATTCACAACATATATTGTTCTCCGAAAATAAAAGTTGTGTAAGGTCTCATTATTTACAACTGTATAGGGAATATTACTTGTATTTCCATTTAAATTTTTTATTCTAAAAGCTGAAATTATATGAGGAGAGGTTTACAATATACTATTCCCAGCAATCAGAAATTTTATAAGAACCAAGATACACAAATGCAACAGCTTATTCAAAATTGTTATGAATATCTCAAAGTAAAATATAAGACCAAATAATGAAGGTAATAACCAAATAAAAGATACATTATATTTATAGATGTAATTAATCCCTTGACAGATCATGTGGCGCAGGAAATAAAAATATGCATATATTCATTTAAATTGTCCTGATGTTTCATCAAATACTACATTAGCATCTAAAGGGGAGATGAATCACCAAATATCCAATAATGATTAGGTCATATTTAAAAGTTGATAAATTATTTCTGGATAAAAAATTAATACAAAATAATTTTAATAGATATGTTGCTTTTATTTTTTGTTGGTTGCCAAAGAATCAAATTATCTTTTAAATATGACCTAATCCTCCTAAATTGTAATTTACTGTTTTATTCATTCTACATTTCACTTCTTCAATTCTGAGTTTACAGAGATTATGGGATGTTTTAGAACTGTGGTTATAACACCAAATAAGTTAAAATTAAAGGCACAATTTATTTTGGGAAGCAGAAAGTAAATCTCAAGAGTCTCAGGTTTATTTAAGTCCTCAATAAATTACTGTCAAATAAAAAGTTAGGTCAAATTCATAAAATTAAATTTTGTACTATATCTAAGAAGGTAACTCTTAATACATATTTAAAACCAGAATAATTGCATTTGTCTTGAAATATAATAACAAATACTTTATCCTATTGAAAATGTAGTCAATATGACTAGTAGAAAAATATCAAATTACTTAATGTATGACTAGAGTTGAGCTAATATTTACACAACTGATTATTTTTTTACATATCACATCTGTTTCTTTTCATGGTGCATTGGCATTGGCTGATGCTGTTTGAAGTGGCTTCCTTCGAGATGTTTCATGTATGCTAGGAAAGTCGTCCATGCAAGACTGCAAAGGCTTACAAATGGTACTCGATTCTTCTCTGGAATCACTGTATAATTTAAGGTTTGAATGAAAGGCCAAACACAAATTCCAACCTAGAACAGAAACACAGATACAAACATTTAACAAAGAAAATATTTGATATTGCAGATATATGTTACACAGAAATTATTTTAATACATCAAACTAAAAATTAATTTATGCCTATTATTTTGATTTATCCTTTTCTTAGTTAGAGGAGCCAAATTACTGTTTAATATATGTAGGTATATAAAAATGTATTATTATTATGCACGATAAATCTGTAAGTAAATGCAGTGTGTGTAGGTGGAAGAACTGTACCAGCAAACGCATTATTCAATTTCATGCAGGGAGCTGAAGACCAAGAAGAAGAGAAAAGTATCTAAGATGAAGAAGCAGACATGTGAATTGTACAGGAAAGGAGATAATGACAATCGATCAGTATAAGAAGAGCCCAGCTCATAGATCTCTTGGGGATCTTCAGTGGGGAACCTTTTATTTGGAAAATTTTATTCTCTTTGTTAAATTCTGAAAAATCAGATTACAAAAAAAGAGAATGTATGAAATAATCTGGTATTTCATTCGATAAGAAATAATTTGGTAAGCTTGGAGACTCATCCACTTTACTCCTGATAGATGTCTTTTTTCAGAGTGATTATCTGTAATTAACTTTGATACTATGAAAATCTAGGTCTGATGTATGCAATTCTAGATGGTAGAGGTTACGAAATGGTTTCTAGAAAATCCCCTTTTGCAGCTTTAATCAAATGAGAAGGTTATTTAAGTGATGTGTGTAATGGCTGCAAAATTCCACAACTCTTTACAACCATAGTTTTGTTTTCAAATTCTCCCCCCAAAAAAAATTGACCCCATTTCCAAAATAGAAAAATTGACCCTGTTTTCAAAATAGAAAAATTGACCCTGTTTTTAAAATAGAAAAATTGACCTCGTTTTCAAGGGCAATGCTTATTTGAAATAATGTTTTTTATGTCTGACCATCATGACCCATTCAAAAATCAATTATTGATGAAAAATGGTAAGCAGATGTGGAATCTAGTGGAGACAATTATTTTAAGATACTGAATCAACAGAAAAATCATTGAATATTTGTTGTTGCCCTAGACTCCTTAAAAGTAGTGAGATAGTGAGTCTTTCTTAAGTCAAAACCATCCACTATCTCGATATACCCTTCATTTAACCATTAATTGAAAACTTGGTTGTATTCTTGAAACTTATTCAATAAAATTAAGTTCTTTGTAACAGAGAATAATCTAGACTTCATTAAATGAAAATTTGTATCGATAACAGAGACATTCTGTAATCATGGCAGTTTAATTTATATCTCTCATCACTTCTTATAGTCAAATTGGTTTATTTTATTTTATTTTTTTAATATTTTTCATTTTAGTTATATCCCATACACATCAAACTATGGTATTCCAACAATTTTTAGTGCAAGGGAACAGAATACAAAATCTAACTGTCCCAGCCAGGACGAATCTGAATCTCCTGCTATCCGGGCCGGTGCATTTACCAATTATGCTACCGGGACCAGTCTGATAAGTTATTAAATTCCCCGCACTAGTGTCGAGAGTCTAACCTCCGAGGCCGACAAATATATCGTCTTATGCTCCGAGGAGCTGACATTGTCAAGCTGTTTAAATGACTCTCATTATTTACTTTTAAATTTTAATTTTATAAATATTATTTTTTTGTGGTATTTAATCCCACGTAAATTTNTTGGACCGTGTCAAGTTGTTGATAGTTGCCGAGCTTTCGCACATCATGTGATGGCTTCTTCAGGGCTGAGTAGAGAATGAGAGCTGTAAAAGGTTTTAAAATATTAAAAATTAATAAAACAACTCTCATTCTCTACTCAGCCCTGAAGAAGCCATCACATGATGTGTGAAAGCTCGGCAACTATCCACAACTAGACACGGTCCAACCCGGGAGAAGAAACGGTAAATAGTGAATACTTTAAAAACTTTGTTACCCTGAAGGCTCCAACTAATGTAAAAGTATGAGATGGTCAAATTTTAAAGGCCACAAAGGTTGGTAAAGTAGTAACTTATTTCCCAGCAAGTAATTCATATTCAAAATACAATTTAAAAAAATGTATTTTATGTAGATGAATTGGGAGCAAACATTATTAGTTAATCAAAGTTAACTGATAATCATACTATTATTTTTAAAGACAATTTTTCCAAAATTTATGACAAGAATAAAATAATTCTATTTATTGCAAGAAAATAAAATAAATTGTATAAATTAACGAGTTATATATGTAGTTCAAAAGTTTGTTTTTTAACAGTAAATAGAAATCAAAATATAACTAAAGAAAAAAGTGCACTGTACCCCAGTGGCATGTCAATTTTAATTATTTGAATATATTAAGTAAACATTAACTGTTGGATGGATATCAAAATAAGTTGGAAACATTAATGTATGCATTGAAAACTAAATGCACAATATCCCATTTAATAACAATTAGAGGAGAGATAAGGATGTTTTGGAGATCAGTCACTCTGACTTAAATGGGCCTCATGCAATGGAAGGACTTAATGATCAAAAATATTTTCTAACTTTCATTGATGATTATGGCAAATAAAAGTTATGGCATATAAAAGTTTATTGCATTAAAACACAAGATCAAGTTTTTGAATGTTTTCAGAAGTATGTTAATGAAATGCAAAATCTTACTGGGAAAAATAAAATGATAATAATTCATTATCTTATATTTTGGAGTTGAAATTAATAACCCTGTTAAAATTTACTAATGAAAGAGAAATGCAAGGGAGCCAGAAAAAAAAAAAAAAAATCTTACTACCACAGCAGGGAATCGAACCCGGGTCTCCTACTATTCGGGTAGGCAGCCCGCCTACCCTAAGACCTCTACACCACCGAGGCAGGTTAGATAATCTCTCCAACTCCCCGCACTTTACTACAAGCCTAAACCGCCAAGTAAGACGAATATATCGTCTTATACTCGAAGGAGCTAACATTGTCCGGCTATTAGTTAGACTTTCATTTTTTTCCCCGATATTTCTTTTTTAAAATAATGATACTACACTCGGATATCAGGAGACCTGGGTTCGATTCCCGGCTGAGGTAGTAAGATTTTTTTTTTCTGGCTCCCTTTGCATTTTTTTATTATAAATTTAACATGGGATTATATACCACCAATAATATCATTATTTAAAAAGAAATATTGGGAAAAAAACAAGAGTCTAACAAATAGCCGACAACGTTAGCTCCTTCGAGTATAAGACGATATATTCTTCTTACTTGGGGGTTTAGACTTGGAGTAGAGTTTGGGGAATCGGAGAGATTTTCTAACCTGCCCCAGTGGTGTAGAGGTCTAGCGTGCCTACCTGGATAGTGGGAGACCCGGATTCGACTCCCGGCTGAGGTAGTACGATTTTTCTGGCTCCCTTTGCATTTCTTGTATAAATTTAATGTGGGATTACACACCACAATTAATATGACTATTTAAAATAAGAAAGATAAAGTTTTTTAAGTTTAGATAGATGTTAAGTTTAAAACTATAATGTAAAACTCACTTAATTTGTTTTCATAATCTACATTTTTTTTGTATATTTACTATTGAATTAAATAAAAAAAGTAAGGTGTGTTGATAATATGAACTACTGTTTTATTTCATTGTATTTTGAACGCCTCGTCAATGATTGTTAGTGAGATATTATTTTTGTGTAAAGTGATAAAAGAGAGTTTTCTCATTTAGCTGTTCTGTTTCTTTATCAGTATTATTTATAACAGATAACCCTTCATAATAACTTATCTCTGACTCCAAATAATCATAAGGTAAAATGACGACTGGCTCGACAAGACTTAGTTCGCAACTAGGTGAAAAAAAAAACTCCAATAGATCATTAAAAAAAATTTTTGCTAATAAGTATACCATTTTAAAATTATCTTTGGCTAGTTTATTAAAAAAAATCTGAATCCAACTGTTAAATATTAAAGTTTCTTAAAATTAGTATATAATTCTTAAATCATAACAAATTTTTCCATTAATTTTACAGCTAAAATTTTCAAATTGCTAAGTAATAATAAACAATATGCACAAGTTACCTTATATGTAGGCAAGAATTTTTCCTTAACTTCTTCGGTTGCTCTTTCAACAGATTTTCCCTCTAACAAGGTCATCCCAAAATAAAAGCTAGCCATAGCAAAAGGAGTGTAAGTTACTTGTTCTACCAAAGCCTAAAATTATAATATATAATTAACTAAGAAAGCCATTGTATTGTATAAAAATCTTATATACAATGTATTTTATTATCCAAAAGACTTACTATAATTAGGTGTTCTTAAATAATTTATTTTACATGTTATATATTCTTTATTTTATTAGTAAAATCTTACAGCTATCCTAATAATATTTATTTTAAGGTTTTTAAAAAATTTAATCAAGTTTAAAACATCTCAATACATATACATAAAAATATATAACATTTCACATTCTTAATGAAGATGTATCTTCAAATTTGTTTTAACTGTAAGCATCCTTTCATTGCTCACGCTTAATCTACTAATACCTACCAGGGATCCTCAGTCTTGGCAGCTTTCTTTTTAGCCATCAACCTAGTTTTAATTCAGAATGTTACTTGGAGTTATAAATAGGCTACACTTTTATATACATGTATTTGTATATTTATAAAACAAGCAGTTTCATTAAGAAAAGTTTGATTTGGCAATTTTTTAAATAACCTATCATGTAGACCACATGAGTTATAGAAAATAAAACGCTTCCTAGGAGAATAGAGGAGGTAATTTTTATCACAATATTTTAGTAGATTTTAATAAACACAGAGAAAAATAAAGTGACTTGGCTTCTACCAAGTAATAAGGGGGTTTTCAAAAATATTGAATAAAGCTGGAGTGATTTTTATTAGTTTTAGATAAATTAGGAATGGTTTCCACCTAACAAGATAAAATAGAAAAGACATAGTGAAAACAAATTAAAAGAAATACTGAATATAATGGTTTAATGGTTAATAATAAATAAATATAAGAAATAAATAAAAAATGAAAATATTTTATGTTTACCAAGACAAGCAAGGAGAAACATNCAGTATACAATTAAGTTTAATTTATTTATTCCTTCATTTTTTGGTACATAGTTATTAAATGATTATCAGTCTTTTTTAGACTGAATGGAAGATACCATTATTAATTCATTTATGCAAGAAGTAATTGCTTTTAGGCTAGGCAACTCATAGAAATATTGGTGTTCAAAAACAACCCCATTCCTTAATAAAATGTGAGAATTTAAAGCCTCTAAATTTTTACTTGAAGTAGAGACATACCTTTTTTAACTTAATATACTATATACAGTGGTTGAGGAGTCACTGGACACACCATTACCAATGTCCTTGCCGATTTGGGCAGTAACACCTTCTGAGGTCAAGTATATTATTACTGCCTAAACGCAAAGCACCCGGCTTTGATTTAATCACAGGATCAATACTTCGAAACCTACCCCAAAAAGCAGTCATTTTCCTGACATACCTCTATAATAGTGTCCTTCGAACCAACCACTTTCCACTTCTCTGGAAATTATCTGAAATAATCCTGTTTCCCAAACCCGGTAAACCTGCTCACAATACATCATCCTATCGACCAATCAGCCTTCTTCCTTTAATTGTCCAAGGTATTTGAGAAAGCTCTTCTAAAACGAATGATGCCTATCATAAATCCCTCAAATATCCTTCCCAATCATCAGTTTGGCTTCCGTTCCGCTTTCACAGGGAAGTGTTAGGAGTAATCTGATCCTTGCCGGACCCTAAAGAAACGGTTAGAAAGATAAGATTTGAGAATTAGGTAGATGGTACTTGGAAATATGGACTTGAGCTTATATAATAGTCCAAAATGCCATACTCGGTCAAATGCTTGAGTGACGTCCAAGAATGCACCAGGACAGAATTATTTTCGCTCGGGGGAAGAGGAAATGTAGTCTACAATGCGAGACACCTGCTGGACGGTAGAATGCTGGGAACGGAAGCCAAACTGATGATTGGGAAGGATATTTGAGGAATTTATGATGGGCATCATTCGTTTTAGAAGAACTTTTTCAAATACCTTGGAAATTAAAGGAAGAAGGCTGATTGGTCGATAGGATGATGTATTGTGAGCAGGTTTACCGGGTTTGGGAAACAGGATTATTTCAGAGAATTTCCAGAGAAGGGGAAAGTGGGTGGTTCGAAGGACACTATTATAGAGGTATGTCAGGAAAATGATTGCTTTTTGGGGTAGGTTTCGAAGAATTAGCCCGGTGATAAGGTCATAGCCGGGTGCTTTGCGCTTAGGCAGATGGTTTATAATGTACTTGACCTCAGAAGGTGTCACTGCCTTAATCGGTAAGGACATTGGTAATGATATATCCAGAGACTCCTCTACCTCCCCGTTATTGGACAAGTTGTCGGGATCTGGATGAGGAGTAAATGTTTGCTTTAGATGCTGGGCAAACATTTGGGCCTTGTCTTTGTCGGAAGAGGCATTAAATCATATTGAAGTCTTATTGAAACAATAAATAATAATCTTCGAACGATAAAGAAAAAATCTTTGAAACTTGGTAGCAACAAATTAGCCAGGAAAAATAATCCTAATATCTAAAATTGAAAGGAATAATATGCCCTGTAACTCAAGGCTTTTTTAGTTGAGTATATTGAGAATGATTTTAGAAAATAAAAATTATAGAAAATGGAAAATACGGGTAGAAATCTTTGTCCCAGACTTAAAAAAGGTAATATTTTAGTAATATCTGAATGCTCTTCCTGATGCAAAAAAAACAAAAAAAAAAAAAACTGAAATATATTTCTTAAACTGAACTCGGGCAAAACTAATTAATTATAATGTTAGTTTCTTCACTAACATTGAACATTTTTTGTGATAAAACTATACTAATAATTTAAAAACCACTTACATAATATTATGAATGTAATATATTACACAATATACTTAATGCCACTTTTATAAAATAACTTATCACTATAAAACAAAACTTATGCATCAATAATTTAAAAACCACTTAAAAAATAAATTTATCCTATTGAAGCAATGAAAAATCACTCCACAGTGAAATAAGGAAACACTCAAAGAACAGGAAAAAATATTAAATTCAAAATGAATTACCCTCAACAGGTCTTATAAAATAAAGTCATCTTAACCATTCTGATCAATTAGATAAGAAGTAGTCAAGGTCAAATAATTTACTCTTAATTATTAAAATTAAATATTAAGTAAGAGAGTTAGAACAAGGAAAACTCAATAAAAATAATAGAAAATTTAATTTCATCAGTAAATGAAATAATTTATCAATAAAACTCAGGTATACCAAGAGGACTAAGGGCCTCACAAATACTTTTTGAAATTAGTTATAGTCAATTTCATATTACATTAGAAGCAAAAAATGAACCCAATTGGAGATGGGAGCAAGATGAGTAAGCCTAATCTATATGTCACCGTTTCCAAAGGCAAGATTTGTGATATCAGCTCAGGAGCTTATAATATATATATATATATACCCAGGGGTATAGTTAAGTGATAAACTATTTTTGAAATATTTCTACAGTATTTAAAAAAAATTTTACTAAAAACAGTGTATAATGGACATATAATGGAGTAAGCATTAATTAAGTCTATTGTATAGTCCAAAATCCTAAAATATTTATTTTTTATACAAAATCATATATTTAAAATGGTTTAAATTTTAATTATAATCACTTAAGTTCGCAATACAACTGAGATAAAACAAAGGTAATGTGCCAAAGTAGGGGATAAAAAAGCTTATATTCTGATAAAATAATGCTGTAAACTACAGGTTGAATGAGGACTATAAGAAATACATAATTAAATCACTAAAGTTAAATTGTGAAAGAGGTTCAGAGAAATATAGTATAACCCCATTAAAACCTCTATTATATACATAAAATTAAATAATTTTTAAATGGAGTTTTTTTTTACCGTAGATATTATTATTATATATATTTTTTTGGGGGTTCGGTGAAGGTAGATCCAAAATATACAAATTAAAAAATAAATTTTTTTTAATTTGTGTTTTTTGGATCTACCTTGACCGAATCCCAACAAAAAAACATCTAATATTAAATAATTTCTATTCAAATGTCGAAGTGTTTTTTAACAAGCGATGCATTTAGTAAGGAGATTGGTTGATCAACCTTCCCTAAACACAAATACCTATATCAAAGAATTATAAAAATAAATGAAAATTGTTTCAAACATTATTCATGAAAACTTATTTTGTTAATGCATACTATAAAATCTCAAGTCGAACATTCTCTCTCTAAATATTAGAGGCAGTAATTTTTAATGGTTGGTCTTTAGATGGTTAAGCGGATTAGATACTCATGCCACATTTTCTCTAACCTGTTATTAACCTCTTTGTAAAGTATTGTATTTTGGGGTAATTTGAAACCTGCAGTTCCATTGGAAAAAGAAATTAGCTAGCAGCAGGATACTGGATACATGTTAATTAACTTCTCAATTGAACCCACTGTGCATTGAAATCTTTTTTTATAAACAGATAAATAAAACCACATATCTAAGAAAAAGTCTGAAACTTTTCCTCTTCCAACAATTACGAATGAACTATACTGAAAAATGAATGAACTTTACCTTTGTGATTGCTGCAGCTAAAGTTGGCTGGGGCCAAATGCTTCGAGCAATTGCCATCCAAAGATTTAAAGTAGGTGCAACATAAAATGAACCGTACAGAAAAAACCTTGCTGTCCTACCGAAGTCATAAGTCTCTCTTCCTTCCATATGCTGTTGAATTATACTCCCCAGAGGCCAGGCTATCGCATAAGTTGCCATCCCTCTACTCACAGGATATTTGTTGGAAAAATCAGCTATTTTCTTCACTAGAGCTTTGCCAGCTTGGCTAGACATTATGAGAGATGGCAAATTTCAATGGGAGACTTCAAAAAGAAAGCATGGAAGCGTGCATTTAAGTTGGTTCTAGTCTAAAATTATACTGATTCCTTTGAGACGGGGTCATCGCGAAATCCTTGAATCCACATGGAACGACTTTTGGCACATTGCTGATTGCCTCACTAATTGTTACGTAAAGAATGACGACATTGTTCGTAGTTGTCAATCAGCTGTTCACTTTCTTGATTTCATTCATAAAAAACCTCAGTCTCAGCTGTGTTTAGAGTCAGACGGTCTGTGACTTTTAATAAATGTTTTAAGTGTGCTAGAGTACATTTGTGTTCTTTTTGTGATTTTAAAAATAACGTAGGAAGATGCTCTCAGCTAAATAATTTTTAACTCTGATTTGTCATCTTTTATTAATAGAAAAGGGAAATTTTTTAAGTGAGAATGATACGCAATATAGAATTATTTTAGTAAGATCATATTATAAATATAATATATGAATATTATATTATAATATTCTATTATAAATCCCATTATTAAGTATAACGGCTTTTAAATTTTTGTTGACATTACCAAACCATTGAGATATAGCACTCAAGTGCTTTCTAATATTAATATTTTTCTGTCTAAGAAAATCCATCATGAAATAAAATAATTCATAATTTTAATAATTTGTAGGGTTGTGTAGAACAATACAATAAGTCTCACTAATTCATTCATTGAAGATTCTGCACTTTAATGGTGAGTAATCAACTAAGCAGAATAACTTTTTAATGTTAAAACGTGATTAAAGGTCTCAAAAAGGCATATACATCAAGAACTAAATAATCATGTAAGTAAGCTTGTGTACAATCCCACAAAGAATATAATAGAAATGTACGTAATGTAACATCACGCGCACGCTGTACTATTTCAAGCAGCCACAGGCAATATGTCAGAGAGAATCGAGCTAACAAATTTTCATTTTACTGTGCGGGCGGTTACTTTTAATATAACATATATTATGCAACCTCTACCTTTAAATGGAAAAAATAGAATAAATCAAAATGATGAGAGGTTTGCCCTCTAAAAAATTTGTTTATCACAGCATTTTTTTTTTTTTTTTGAGGTTATTCCGACTCAATGCTATTGAGATTGATGAGAGATTTTTTGAAAGTATTTTTTTCGATCTCTCTCACACACACACATATATATATTTTCGGGGATCTCGCCCTTCGTCAGTGAGAAATCGTTTTTTTTCTTTTTGTGTGTGCACTGCACTCTCCATTCGACCTGTTCTTGATTGCAGCATATCTCAGCCGCGAGTGTTTCATTTTCTGTATATACTTTATATATATGAAGGAACAGGTGGGAGAAGGAGTGTAGTGAACACACAAGGAGAAAAAATTATATTTTCATTTTGAGTTAAAAATTTTCGGGGANTATTTTTAAAAAATTAAATTTTTTCAACTAAATATTAGTATTATTAATTAATACTCAAAATAGAGTCCATTGTTATCTATCGACATTAGCCCTTTGCTAGCCAATTGATACCATTCCTTGAGATGGCTGTCAAAGAACTGTTGGACTTAATTGCAACTTCCACCAAATATCAAATTTTGTCCTTAGAAGAAAAAAGGCCATGGATCGAAACAGGTAGTAATCTCAGGGTGCAAGGTTTGATCTATTTGATGGGTAAGGCTGGAGCTTGAACCCATGAAGTTCTTTAAAATTTTCTTTAGCTCGAGGAGAAATGTGAGGACAAGCATTATCTTGCTAGGATAAAATTTTAGGTTGATCAAAGTAGGGTAACGCTCACACAACTTTGCTTAGAATCTTTCTAATGTGAATTCTGCACAATGAAAGTGAAATCTGCCAACAACCAAAATATGAACTAAAACCCCTCAAACTTGTTTACAACTCATTCCAAATCCAACAAGACTTTTCCAAATTACACGTATTGATACAATAATGTTTCTCAAAACTAAAATTTTAACCATTGTAGACACATATTCAAAATATGCCCAAGCTTACAAAATAAAATCTGCCCGAGGAATAGCAGTTATAAATAAATTACTTATATTCTTTTGTCATCATAGAACCCCACAAAAATAACTGTGGCAATGTAAACAAATTCAAAAATACATTAGTAAAAGAACTTCTTAATTTACACATATTAACATACATTTCACCTGTTCACATAACCCCAATTCTATCTTATGTATAGAAAGATTTCACCTAACTTTAATTGAACACGTAAGACTTTAAGAAAACAGGGAAAAATTAAAAAAATGATTAAATATTGATACAAAGTTAACCTAATCATTCCATTACAGGACTAATACCTTTTAAAATTATAAATGGATATTTAATTAAAACAGGTAAAACCAATGTAAAAATTTGAAGACAGCTAATTAATAATTATATAGATTACCATAATTTTATTCAGAATTTTTCCCATAGGGAAAAATTAAAATTACTGTACCAACAGTAAACAAAACAAATATTTTAGCAAAAGAAAATTACATTAAGAAAACTAATATCAAAAGGACTGATGAACAAATACAAGGACCTTTACAAATAAAAGTATTTGTAAAAAACAAACAAAATTAAAAAATAAATATAAACTAGAAACTTGAATTGAAACTGACACAAAATTAAAAATAGGACTTATACATTAGACTTTATAATAATTTTAATTTTCAGTTCAGTTTAAGTCATAATAATATTAAGCATTAATTTAAATAAATCAATAATTTAAAAA
>KZ807152.1:468806-488756 GCA_000696205.2 Oncopeltus fasciatus
TATAATTAATAAAATAATTAAACATTGATTAATTAACTGTTTAGACTCAATATTAAAGCTAATTTCAGGAAACTTGTATAGTTAGGATGGTCAAAGATATGATAATCTATTTAAACAGATTTCAGAAAATAAAATATAATATAAAGATCAATTGAAATTTCAGTTCTATTAATAATGAATTAATACCTTAAATTACAATCTCAATGATATTCAATATAATATAGAAACTTTAAATTATAAAAAATATAAGAAAGATAAATATAAGAAAGATAAATTTAAACTCTACAGTACAAATTTACTTGAATTTAAAAGAATTAAGGACATTCAGTATGAAATTCAAATGTTATCACTCTGTATATTGAGTGTTATTCAAGATATAGAAACTTATTAAAAACTTTTCACTCCAGTATTATGTCAGCTCATGATTTATTTAAGGAACTTAAGAAGATAGAGAACCATTAACATTTATCCTAGAATTTACTAACATACAAAAATTTGAGTCTTTACTAACAACAAATTGTAAACTAGATATAGATAAAACTATTTATACTATTAAATTACCTATATATTCAAAAAATATTTATGAACTATATAATATTGTTATGGGCTAAGGGTCAATATTAATTATAGAACAAAGCTAAATATAAGTTAATTTATTATAACAAATCATTACCTTAACTAATAACAACTAACGATTGCAACTACTACCCTTACTAAATAATGCATAAATAAATAGGAAATACAAATTACTACAGCTAATAAAAAATACATTCAAATGAATTAAATGCTTATTTTCGAAGGGGCCTCAAAAGAACTTGTTGTTACTGTCACTTAACACTTAACTGTTGTTAGCACTGCAGAGGCTACAACCAGCCCAAGGCTCTGAGACAGGCAATCTTACATGGAAACTGACACACAGAGGGAGACTTTTTGTAACTTATCACTGACTTGGAGGTCACTGGCAAGCTGCTTTTATAACTTCGTGGAAGGGCCAAGGCAGGTCTAGATTTCTACTTCCCTTCTCCAAAAGCAAGGAAACATTTGGCATCCTTCCCTTATGGGTCTGGTCCTCACCCCACCTACTTCCCTAGTCTTAAACAATATGTTTCCTGTCCCTACACATATTGAAAACCAGTACTTAACCATATTCCTAACTTCAATTTTATTTTAAAATAAAACTATAAAATTAAACATTTAGATATTAAATGATATATATTAAGCCCAAGCAGCTACATAACCTCTCACATCAGCAGATATGAAGAAAAAAAATCATCAACCAACAGATTGCTGTTTTATGAAACTGGAAATATCGTCAGCAGAGAATTTTTCGGTCAAAGTACCCCAACGAAATTCTCTATGGTCAAAAACTCACCATTTGGAAAAATCATTGCTTCTTCGACCACATTACATATTACCATTCCTTACAAAAAAAAAAAAAAAGTTGCAGTAATCCTACCCAAATAAAAATTAAATAAGTGTCATCCAAATGACCAAAATCATATATATATGTATATATATAGAGAGAGAGAGAGTGATACACACACATAAAAATTAACACATAACTTCCTCTATGCAGGATCTATGAGGGCCCTTAAGTTTTTTTTTCGAAGGTGAATAATTTCTTGTTATCATTGAAGGAAATCGGCTAAAAACTGCAAGCTCGTTGAGCCTAAACGCCATGCAGCATTAAAGAAATTGTGCGTTCGGTGCATAGGTAATTCTAGTCAAAGTAACACAAACGAAATTTTGTTTATCTGTTTTCACACACACACATGAACGAAAATACGCACCCGTACACCCGTGGGTAGTCACACATACACATGCTCTCATGCATGATTTATATATATATATATATATATATATATATATATANCTCACCATTTGGAAAAATCATTGCTTCTTCGACCACATTACATATTACCATTCCTTACAAAAAAAAAAAAAAAAAGTTGCAGTAATCCTACCCAAATAAAAATTAACCACATTAAAATGCATTGAATATCTGTTATTGCTATGGAAGAACTATTACAAATATGAGGAGAACCCAATTTTCCAATTAAGTATTTTGTAATCCTAACATGTAAATAAAATGCACACACTCAATAGTTATCCTGCGTTATTTAGTATTTTTCTACCACAATTAAATTACTACTATTAGCAGTCACACTCCAAATTTTCCGAACACTAACTCATACCCATAATTTACCCCCTGACAAGGTTCACTAATCACTTTACCATCCAAAGACTTCTTCTGAAAATCTTTTGAATATTCTTGTGGAATAGATGAGAGATGAATTATCAAGTTCACATATTTAAGAAATTATATAAATTATTTATTTATTTCAGGCAATTGAAAACATATAAGAAAGGAAAAATCAAATATTAGAACAAAATACAAATTGTAAAACCTGTGTGAAATAATTACAAAATCACTAATTATATGAAAAAACATATGAGTATTAAGATATGTTACAACAATAATTCATTATTAAAATAATAAATAACTTATTGTTATATAAGAAACATGCAGATTCGGACCACTGATCTACTGCTTTTAATGATTAATTTATTCAGGGTGGGGAGCAGCAAGAATTAAGTTTAATTTTACTCAATACTTACTGATGGAAAGACCTGTTAGGTTGACAGCCTGTGCTTGTAAATAATGTGTTTCTTTAGCTTACTCTTTATGTTTGTATTGTGTTTACAATGGAAACATGAATAAAGCTTAACATTTGTATGCTTTGACTCCATGTGTATTTTCAGAGAGCAATAGGGCCCAGCAATGTAATCACAATGTGGGCATCGAGGACGGTCACTTGTGTGCATGTTTCGAATATGCCTTCTAAGATTAGGTTTATTACTAGTTTTAAATTTGCAATCTGGGCAGGAATGAGGCTTCTCCCCTGTGTGCCTTTGCATAATGTGTACTTTAAGATAACTCTTGAAAGATGTAGAATATTTGCAATGCGGGCATGAATGAGGCCGCTCCCCCGTATGATTTTGCATATGTATTTTCAGATAACTTTTATTACTAGTAGTGAAGTCACACAAAGAGCATAAATACTGCTCAGTAGTGTGTTTGCTTCTGATATGCCTTTTTAAAGCAGCTTTATTACTTATTGTATATTTACAATGTGGACATGAATAAGGCCGCTCACTACTGTGCCTCCTAATAATGTGATTTTTCAAGTTAGTCTTGAGTCTAGATTCATATTGACAATGAGGACATGAATGTGGCTGCTCGTCACTGTGCTTGATTTTAATGTGTGTATTCATAGTGGACTTGGATACAGATGTGTATTTACAATTCGGACAAGAATAAGGACGATTATTTGTGTGCTTACTCATTATATGTAATTTAAGATTGTTTTTATGACTAGTTCTATAATCACAATAAGAGCAAGAATGAGGCCTTTCATCTGTGTGCTTGCAAAGAAAGTGACTTTTTATAAAATATTCATTAATTGTACTGTATTTACAATTAGGACATTTATAAGGCCGCACTTTAGTGTGCTTACTCATGATGTGCTTACTCAGGCTAGTTTTATATATAGTAGTGAATTCACAATGTGGACATGAATAAGGCTGCTCTCCTGTATGGATGATCATGACATGCATTTTCAGTTTACCTCTAGAAAGAGTACTGTATTCACAACGTGTACAAGAGTAAGGCTGCTCGCCTGAGTGAATCCTCATAATGTGTGATTTGAGATTGACTTTCTGGCTTGCTTTATATTCACATATGTGACATGAAAAAGGCCGCTCATTTGTGTGCTTGCTCATAATGTGTTTCCTTAAATTAGTCTTAAAAATTGTATTATAACCGCAATGTGAGCAGATAAGCCGTGGCTTTCGAGGTCTTTTGTCCTCTTCATGTTCAGGATCATTCTTCAGAAAACCTTAAGGGTAAAAAAAAATTCATAAATTACATGGACAATGAAAGAATTATTAGACAAAAAGGAGTAAAAAGAAATACCACTTCCACATTCATATGGCAGGTCTACTTCAGCTTCTTCTTTCACTGAACCTGAGAAAAATAATTAATTAATAATAAATTTCATATTTATAATTGAATGTAAATAAACCTAAAATACTATTTAAGTTGGGGATTTAATTGTACTGCCATACCTAAGGGAACATTGTCTATCATTTGAGGATGGCCTTGAACTAACTCTTCCTTCAGTTTGACTGTGGACAAATTGAGACTATTACTGCTTGTATCAAATTTAATTAATGATGCATTGCAAATTGGGAAATAATTAAAAGTACAAAACTCAGAATCTGGGTAGACTAAGTGAATTCAGCATTATAGTTAATAATTATTTGTATTTGAACTTTCTATCTTAACTAAAACGCTAATTTTAATAAATCAGTTTCTTAACAACACAGATAATTAATAAAAGAGTGTTATGTAGATGCTAAGTAAGCTAAGGAGATATATTCTATTAAGGTGGCCATTCTAGTAAATTAATATAATGGCCTTAAAAGGCCAAACAGAAAAATTAGGTAAAAGGTAAAATTTACTGTCTCTGAAGATGACAATGGGCTACCTGAAAGGGAGAGGTAGGGAAGGTGTTCAACTGCCTCAGTTCATTTAAAAATAAATCCATATTGTGTGCCGTTCATAAATCTATCATGAGATCAACCTCAATAACTACACTGCCGGACAAAATTAAGGGATCACTTACAAATATTTATATTATTATTACATAAGAGATAAAAATAGAAATTTCATTGCCCTAGACTGGACTTTGTATTGAATCTTATCCAGTTAATTCTGTACCTGTTTATATTCCCACCCGTTTATGGAGAAAAGGGTCAGTTAATCCACTTCTTTTCTTTCTTCCTATCAGTAAATGGTTAGTTGTTAGCAAAGATTCATCTTATTGAAGATTTTCTAACATTTAAGAGACTTTAGTTTTTACTTGTGAGTTTAGTAAGAACGTTGTGAAGGCCAACAGAAGAACATTGACCGAAGAGGAATCAATTTGTGCTGTTGCTTTGAGTGAAGAAGGGTTTTCTCAAAGGCATATTGCGCGACGGCTCCAGTGGTCACAATCCATTGTGTCCAGGGTGCTAATAGGCACCGTCGAACTGGAGGGCATACAAGAAGAGTCGGACAAGGTCTCTCCAGGGAACACCGGGTTGAGCGCTTGAAGTTTGCTCGGGAGCACCTAAACTGGACTCAGGAATTGGAGCCTCATATTATTCAGCGATGAGTCAAGATTCTGTCTCCGATCTCCAGATGGAGGGGAAAAGGTATGGCGAAGGCGGGGAGAGAGGTATGCTCCACTTTTTCTCCAAGGGTTGCGTTTGGTGGTGGGTCACTCCCGTACAGAGTTGGTTCTTGTGAACCGTGGCTCTATAACTGCTGACAGGTACATTAGGGAGGTACTTGAGCCACATGTAATACCTTTTGCCAGAAATATCGCAGGTAACTTTATTTTTATGCACGATAATACCCGACCTCACGTTGCTCGATCAGTGCAAAATTTCCTCAGATAAGAAGAAATTGACGTTATGGTTTGGCCACCCAGAAGTCCAGATATGAACCCAATAGAACATGTATGGGACATGCTTGGAAGACGTGTCCGCGCCCGAGACCCACAAAATTTGACAGAATTAAGGTTAAGTTAGTGGAAGAGTGGAACAACATCTCAGAACAACATGTAAGAGCCCTGGTTGCTGGAATGGGCAGGAGAATGGAAGCAATTATCAGAGCTAGAGGTGGGAATACCAATTATTGATCGTTTTCCTCGAATTCTTCCTTTTTATTCAGTTTTGTTATTTCATTTCATTTGAAAGATTTACTTTTTCATTTTGAGACTGTAGGACATTTTGATTTGTTTTCCTATTAAAAATTTCTAAAAAAAGAATTTTTTATTTTTTATTACCCTTATAATAAAGTGTCACTTCCAAAGAAAAAAGAATATTTTCAAAAATACCCTATACAGTTCAGTAATTTCAAAATATTGAAGTGATCCTTTAATTTTGTTCGGCAGTGTAAATTATTTGGAATTATCTAATAAAAATATACACCTAGGATGCCTGAGATTATATCTCAAGAAATATAGTGGCTCAATAGTGAATGTGACTTACTTCAATCTTATAATTTAAAATCTTAATTGGTTTTAGATATTAAATAGGGATCAAAGCCAAAGTATTCCTTAATAGTTCTATACAGAAAAATGTAACCTCTAAATATCCTAAGGGGAGGCTTAGATTGGTCATGTTTAAGAGGTGGGTTTGGTCACTTTAATAAATAATGATTAACACTTAAGAATGGAAGTTGGAGTGAGTTTAAATCACTATTCCCTTTACAGGCTGCAGTTTACAATTTTCCAAAATGAAATTTAGCAGATCATTCTTAATTACAAAAAGAATTTAAATTATTTTTAAAAATACAAAAATATTTTTTATCCAGTGAGCATAATATTTAATTTAGAGAAATGAAAAACAGCATAGATTTTCTATTGATAGAAGAAAAATTTTAGGAGTTATTTAGAGAAATTTAATACATAGGAATGGATGTCTACTTGAAGTTATTGTTTCTGTTATTTTAAATTAACGGTATTGAAGTCCATATTATTTAATGAAATTAAAATAATCTTGTAAATGCTTAGTATCATACATATGTGAGTGATAGTTTTACCTATACTCTACATTTCATTCAAAATAGGGTACAGTCTATAATGGTCCAAATATTCAAATAATTTTGTGTTAACTGTGTAAACTAAGCAAATTTCTCAGCACCTTAGTTAAAGTGTATTTGTAATTGAACTTTCTTTTCATGTCATATAAGCCCCACTTCTAATGCTTTAATTTAATTTTATTATGTTGAATTTCTTAACATAATAAAATTAAACTGAAACATTAGATGTTAAGGGGCTTATATGACATGACAATTAAGGCCCTTATATGAAACATTTAGGGGCATATATGACATGGAAAGGAAGTTTAATTACAATAATTGTTTAACCAAGGAGCCGTGAAGGAGATACCAAAGTGGAAGCAATGGAGCAATAACAGTTAGATTACTCAGGAAAGGTCCTAACTGCCTGGTCAGAGAAGTTGCAACTTAAAATTTTAATTTTTACTACTTATATTAAAATAATTAGAACTGATTATGTATCGTATTATTTTTCTTTTATTTTAAATAGTGAAAAGATCAGGCGAGAGTAGCTAATTTAAATATCTTTTACATATTATTGTAAATATATAAATTGTACACATTTCTTTATCTTTCTTTTTTTTATTACAATATAATTAGTATATTTATTAATTTTATTTTCATACTATTATCTACTCTAGTACTTAAAAAAATCATGAGTAAAATACCTGATATTAAAAAAAATAAATAAATAAAATAAAAGAAAGAAGAATAATGTAACAGATATTAATTTAAATAATAACATTATTCACAATAAAAATAAGTTGAAAACTTATGAAACAGCAGATGATGGTGATTTAAAAATGTATCATCATTCTTGATACACAAAACTATGAAAATAACCTGTGCGAGAAACCTGAAAATGTAAGAAAATTAAGAAATGAACTCTTTTGATTAAAACCAGTTCTAAAAAAACAATTTGAAAAATTATTAAAATTAACAACCATAGGAACTAACAGAGTTCAAGCAAAATCTCACAATAAATTAAACATAAGCATGGGAATAATTTTTGTCTGGATTTTGACTAGTTAGAAGAAAAGAAAACAAACTATGTTAAGGAATTAAAAAGGATTATTACAAAAAGAAGTGGAAAAACTCATCTTCATGTATTAACATTTTCCTTCCTGTCCCTCTTCAAAGTAATTAGTACTGAGTTTTATAAAATAAAAATGCACATACCAACTCTATAAGGTGCCAAAAATGCTTAAAATTAGGCCTCTTTACCGACAAATGTCTAAAAGTTCCAGTTTGCAGATTTCGTGTAAAACCCGAACACCAGTGTAACCCTTGTGAAACTCTCTCCCTAACTGAAATAATTGTGATGGAAAACAACACAGTATAGGTACAAAATATCTCAGATTCATAGAATAAAATGTGATAAAGACAATATAACACAAATATAAATACAATACGAACACGTCAGAGGAGACAGAAGTTACTCTGAAGTGTTAAGGAAATCTAGTAAAAGAATAGATGTAGCTTGCAAGATAGATGTTTGTATATTCTCAAACGATAAGGCTCAGACTCTTTGTCTACACTGGTTACTGGATTAACTCCCCTCCTGTCCCTCCTTTCTCTATCCCTAGGAGGCACTTTCCTCTCCTCCTTGCATTTCTACAGCGAGTCGCCCTAGTCACTTCTAGAGTTTGCTCATCTGTTGCAATTATACCTCTGTAATAACTATTGTTATCGAGTATAAATAATTTAAATGAAGAGCTTTTGACTGTAGAGATATTAGTAGAGAGTTTGTTGGGGTTCAGTCAAGGCTGATCCAAAAAATATAATTATTAAATAAAATGGTTTTTTTTTATTGTTATCTGCTGACAATTCGGCTTACTTTGAAGTCATCTTAACTGCTGATGAGATACAACTCATAAAGAGTTGAAGAAATATAAAAAACTATATGAATTACATTAATATTACATAAAACTGATGTAACTAAAAATAATGTGATATCAAATACTGAGGAAAACAATAACAAAATGTGTAGAAAGTTCACCATGAAGGCGAGGGGGACATGTTGTCACCTGGATCAAATATTCATGACTGAAAGGTAAGATTCGGAAATAAGGAAAGTTTAAGATAGACTAATGAAGGGTGAGGGATGTGAGGTGGTAGGTACAAAAGGGGAGCAGCCTGCATCAAAGGGGCAATACCAGGAAAATATATAGGAATTATTTTGGATAAGTAGTCAAAGGATCTAGGTGACAAGTTAGACAGGTTGATTAAGAGGAGGGCTAATGGTTTTTCAGAATGTTGAAAATGTTTGAATACATTTGTTCTATGTCAATTCAGTCATTAACTTGATTTTGTTGTAAGTATAAAGTGTACAGTATCAGATAATAGGCATTTGTGTTCATAGGCTTCAGTGGAAAAAATGGTAATGTTTCAAAGTAAAATGTGTGTCCTTTGTGGATGACATGTTTAGTGAGGGCAGTTTTGTTTTTGCTAATGTAATTTTTTTGATAATGATCAAATTCTATGGAAAAAAGGGTTTTTGGTTTGGCAATTATAAAAGGAATTTTGTAGACACCTGTTAGGGAGTGGAATGGGATCTTTAAAGTAGGTGTAAATAAATTTAAGTTTATTAGAGGAAAAAGCTAGTGTTAGCGAAGGTTTTTCTAAGAATTTCTT
The DNA here is from genome assembly GCA_000696205.2 of Oncopeltus fasciatus. NCBI lineage: Eukaryota > Metazoa > Arthropoda > Insecta > Hemiptera > Lygaeidae > Oncopeltus > Oncopeltus fasciatus. Next base: position 478,111 of record KZ807152.1, read on the forward strand.
AATTTTTTTCAGAGAGTTTCGGAATATAAGGGAGAGAATGGAAAGTAAGGTCATTGTTTTGGGAAGTGGAAATATAGAATTTGTCAACAAGTTTTTAACAGTGTGCGTAGGGAAACCATTAGAGAGAAGGATGTTACACGTTTGTAGTGGAATGTCTTGTCAGAGAGTGTGAGTGATCATTAGATGTTATTTTTGTCCACAATTTTTTTTTTGATTATGAGGATAAGATGAGTTAAAATGAAGGAGACGACCTGAGTAAATGTGCTTAGTGTACCAGTCAGTGGAGATAGAGCCATTGGTGTTAAGGATGATAAGGGTGACAAGGACAGAAGTTGATTATCAGACTCAACTTCTATGGTAAATTCTCTCTTCTAAGGACTTACATTTGAGATTGATAAGATTACCATTCTTCATGATAACCTGTCACCTTCATGATAGGAATCTCTAACTTTCTACAACCGATCTCCAACTATTGAGGAAGTTTCTACACATTTCTTTATTGTTTTCCTCAGCATTTGATATCACATTATTTTTAGTTACGTCAATTTTATGTAATATTAATGTAAATCATATAGTCTTTTGTTTTTCTTATTAGATTTTATTTAAACAGCACTGAAGACGGTTTCAATGTAAGGCGAATTGTCAGCAGATAATAAAAAAAAAGTACATTTTTTTAAATATTTATATATTTTTTGGATCATCCTTGACCAAACCCCAACAAATTCTTTACTTATAAATAATTATATTTTGTAAATTCAGATGTAAAATATCTTTTTAAAAACTCAACTGAGCCGAAAATAGACTTAACTTATATATATTGNTTTTTTTTTTTTTTTTTTTTTTTTTTTTTTTTTTTTTTTTTTGTTACAGGCAAGGGAAGTAGGTGATGTGAGGACCAGACCTGTATGGGAAGGGGCCATGAAGGATGATACCTGCTTCCTGTCATGCTCCTATTTTACAACATTAGTAATTTTTCTACCATAGTTTATCATAATTTTTTTTCATTTTCTGTATTGCTTTATTTTACACTGCCCTGAAAAAATAAATTTTTATTTTAAATTCTTTGACTGAATTCTGACCATCTCTACTATAAATTAAACATTTTAAAAACACTTTTAAAATTTTAATAAAAAGATTAGGAGGCAGGAGATGTGAGTTGACAACTGAAAGCGGCCGACCTATATAATGGTAAATTAGACTCACCCAGGACATTTTCATATTCCAAGTCCAGAGGTTCTTGCTTTATAAGCCCTGTAACAAAAATTGCTTGTTTTACTACTGACAATCTCTGGTGGAGACAAAAAGTATACATTGATACAATTCTGAAAATATAGCAGTCTGTGGGGATATCCCCATTGAACAAATAGAGAACAGTGCATACATAACTGGTGCAGTTGGATTGAATTCTTATTGAACTTCAAATTGAAAAAAAAAAAGCTCTTTGCCTACCCTATGATCTACAGGAAGAGTTGGCAGAGCATCGAGCATGTCATCTGGAGTCTTCGCAATATTGAGTTATAAGGTATTCGCCTTTCTGTAAGTTCTTTTGTAATAGTTTTGTTTAAAAAGAAAATAAATTTATTTTTATTAATTAATTAACAATTGAGTTGGGCAGATTGTTAATATTGGATATTGAATTTTAACTACTTTAATAATGTAATCACATCCTTTTAAAAATATAATTTCATTTTTAAGAATTTAAATCTAAGATTTCAATTTTTAATTTTTATCACAATTTACTTTTATTTTCAATAATAATAAACAAACCCACATATTAGACCACCAGTACTTAATGAGCAGGCATTCTCTGGATGCAATTAAAGACAATCCTACTAAATTCATACAGTTACAAACAAGACTGTTATACTATTTTGTTAGAAATATGTGGATTAAAACAAGGCCCCAATGAATCTCATTTTCATTTTAATGAAAAAAAAAAAAAATTAAATTGCTCTATTCACAGATAGCAAACATCGCTTATCAAAAAGGTAATTTTCCAAAACCGCTTTTGAATACTGCAAAAATATAGCTCTAAAGGTTTAAGAGAACCAGTAAGCTTATTCCTTAGAAAAATAAATCCTGACATGCTTGATCTAACCATGTCAATGCTATCAAACAACTATCAAACCCGAACCAGTATACTTAATGAATTTAGTTAATGACAAAAATCACCTACCATTATTTATTCATAAATCCATAAATAAAAATTGTAATTAACTCTGGTAGCTATTGATAAAGGTAGCAAACAAACACTTTAAAATAATAGAATTACAGTACAGGTAGATCAAATGAGAAATATACATTTATTAACTTATCAAACTGATATAACTTAAATTCCACTTATTTAATATTCAAAGTATTTTGACATTCTTTTAGGTGCAGATAATCTAAAATGAATTAAAGGATGCATGGATTTCACAAATAATAAATTAAAACCACAACAAATTGTATTAATTTAAAATTTCATGTATCAGAAAAAATAATTCCAAAAACCTTTAAAAAATAAAATAAAGAATGCAGAAAGAGAACAAAAATTCTAATCTAAAAAATGCATTGAATAGCTTATATTTATGGAAGAGTTATAACAAAGATGAGGAGGAACCAATTTTCCAATTAAGTATTTTGTAATCCTAACATGTAAATAAAATACACACACTCAATAGTTATCCTGCGTTATTTAGTATTTTTCTACCACAATTAAATTACTTCTATTAGCAGTCACACTCCAAATTTTCCTAACACTAACTAATATCCATAATATACCCCTTGACAAGGTTCACCAATCACGTTACTACCCGAAGACTTCTTCCAAAAATCTTTTGAATATTCTTGTGGAATAGATGAGAGATGAATAATTAAGTTCACATATCTAAGAAATTATATAAATTATTTATTTATTCCAGGCAATTGAAAACATATAAGAAAGGAAAAGTCAAATATTAGAACAAAATACAAATTTTAAAACCTGTGTGAAATAATTTGAAAAAATCACTAATTATATGAAAAAAAAAAAGTGTATTAAAATATGTTACAGTAATAATTCATTAGTAAAACAATAAATAACTTACTAAGTCAATAAATTATAAAGATACATGCAGATTCAGACCACCAATCTACTGTTTTAAATGATTAATTTATTCAGGGTGGGGAGTAGCAAGAATTAAGTTTAGTTTTACTCTATACTTACTGATGGAAAGACCTGTTATGTTGACAGCCTGTGCTTGTTTATAATGTTTTTCTTTAGCTTACTCTTTATGTTTGTATAGTGTTTACAATGGAAACATGAATATTTTCAGAGAGCAATAGGATAGGGCCCAGCAATGTAATCACAATTGGGCATCGAGGACGGTCACTTGTGTGCATGTTTCGAATATGCCTTCTAAGATTAGGTTTATTACTAGTTTTAAATTTGCAATGAGGGCAGGAATGAGGCTTCTCCCCTGTGTGCCTTTGCATATGTATTTTCAGATAACTTTTATGACTAGTAGTGAATTCACAAAAAGAGGATAAATACTGGTCAGTAGTGTGTTTGCTTCTGATATGCCTTTTTAAAGAAGCTTTATCGCTTATTGTGCATTAACAATGTGGACATGAATAAGGCTGCTCACTACTGTGTATCCTAATAATGTGATTTTTCAAGTTAGTCTTGACTAGATTTGTATTGACAATGAGGACATGACTGTGGCTGCTCGTCACTGTGCTTGATTTTAATGTGTGTATTCATAGCGGACTTGGATACAGATGTGTATTTACAATTCGGACAAGAATAAGGACGATTATTTGTGTGCTTACTCATTATGTGTACTTTAAGATTGTTTTAATAACTAGTTCTATAATCACAATAAGAGCAAGAATGAGGCCTTTCATCTGTGTGCTTGCAAAGAAAGTGACTTTTAATAAAATATTCATAAATCGTACTGTATTTACAATTAGGACATTTATAAGGCCGCACTTTAGTGTCATGATGTGCTTACTCAGGCTATTTTTATATATAGTAGTGAATTCACAATGTGGACATGAATAAGGCTGCTCTCATGTGTGGATGCTCATGACATGCACTTTCAGTTTACCTCTAGAAAGAGTACTGTATTCACAACATGTACAAGAATAAGGCTGCTCACCTGAGTGTTTCCTTATAATGTGTGATTTGAGATTGACTTTCTGGCTTGCTTTATATTCACATATGTGACATGAAAAAGGCCGCTCATTTGTGTGCTTGCTCATAATGTGTTTCCTTAAATTAGTCTTAAAAATTGTATTATAACCGCAATGTGAGCAGATAAGCCGTGGCTTACGAGGTCTTTTGTCCTCTTCATGTTCAGGATCATTCTTCAGAAAACCTTAAGGGGAAAAAAAAAATTCATAAATTACATGGACAATGAAAGAATTATTAGACAAAAAGGAGTAAAAAGAAATACCACTTCCACATTCATATGGCAGGTCTACTTCAGCTTCTTCTTTCACTGAACCTGAGAAAAATAATTAATTAATAATAAATTTCATATTCATAATTGAATGTAAATAAATCTAAAATACTATTTAAGTTGGGCTTTAATTGTACTGCCATACCTAAGGGAACATTGTCTATAATTTGAGGATGGCCTTGAACTAACTCTTCCTTCAGTTTGACTGTGGACAAATTGAGACTATTACTGCTTGTATCAAATTTAATTAATGCTGCATTGCAAATTGGGAAATAAATAAAAAGTAATTACTAATAACAAAAGTAAAAAGTAGTAAAGTAATTTACTAATTTTAATAAATCAGTTTCTTAACAACACAGAAAAATTAATAAAAGAGTGTTATGTAGATGCTAAGTAAACTAAGAATATTTCAGCATATATTATTAAGGTGGGCATAAATTAGAATAAATTAATATAATGGCCTTAAAAGGCCAAACAGAAAAATGAGGTAAAAGGTAAAAATTGATATTAGATGTTTTTTTGTTGGGGTTCGGTCAAGGTAGACTAAAAAAAATACAAATAAAAAAAAAGTGTATTTTTTTTAAAGACTATCTTCCAACGTTTCGGCTTACTTTGTAAGCCATCGACAGGGTTATCATGAAGATGGCTTACAATGTAAGCCAAAATATCGGCAGGTAATTAAAAAAAAATATACTTTTTTAAAATTTGTATTTTTTTGGATCTACCTTGACCAAACCCCAACACAAAAAACATCTAATAATAACATCTATGGTAAAAATTACTATCTCTGAAGATGACAATGGGCTATCTGAAAGGGAGAGGTAGGGAAGGTGGTTACCTCAGTTCATTTTTAAATAAATGCATATTGTGTGCTGTTCATATAAATATTGTACATAACTCATAGAAAATAAATTTTTGGTTCCATTAATAATAACTATGATATTTATTTATTTTAATTATTANATATCAAATTTAGTATATAAATTGTAAAGGTGAGGGCCCAATGTAAGTTGAAATGTTGACAGATAAAAAAAAGCACTTTCTTTAAAAATATTATTTTTTAAAATTATTAACTATGACCAAATCCAAACAAATTCTCTACTTATAAATAATTGAATTTGTAAATTCGGATGTAAAATACCTTTTTTAAAACTCAACTGAGCCGAAAATAGATTTAACTTATATATATTGTTTCAGGCTAGGGAAGTAGATGATGTGAGTACCAGACCTGTACTGGAAGGGGCCAATGAAGGATGACATCTGCTTCCTTTCATTAGAGATGGCAAGTAGGATTACTAAGAAATCGTTATTAGAATTTTCTAGGCCTGCCTCGACCCTTTCATGAAGTTATAACAGCAGCTCAGCGTCAATTAGTGGCAGATTCCATGTAAGATCGCAAGTCTCATAGCATCGAGCTGGCCATAGCCTATGCAGTGCCAGTAACAGTGAAGTGAGAAGTGACAGTAATTAGTAAGTTTTTTTAAGCCTCTATTTAAATAAGCCTATTTAATTTATTTACCCATATCTTTAATTAGCTGTAATCACAATTTATTTATTTCTATTTATTTATTAGTTAATAAGAGCAGTAGTATTCTAATAAATTAACTTTGATTTATCTTTATTCTTAAATTGTTATTGACCCATGGCCCATAATGCTGTGTTTTTATATAAATAATTTTTGTCGTGCTCCTATTTTATAACATTAGTAATCTTTCTACCATAGTTTATCATAATTTTTTACATTTTCTGTATTGCTTTATTTTATATTCTTTGGGTCTGTGGGAATAACTCATTGAACAAATAGAGAACAATTCACAGAAGTATTCGCATTTCTGTAAGTCCTTTTGTAATATTTTTATTTAAAGAAAATACATTTATTTTCACAATTTTTAAAATTTTTTTAATTTATAAATTTTATGAATTCTGAAGTGATTTGTTTTTTCCAAATGGTGGTTTGATATTACGTCTGAATCTTCTTCGACATCAATTAATTTTTTTTCACATATAGTAAGTTTAAGTTCTGAATGTTTAAAATATTTAGAGACTATTAAACAGAATTCTTTAAAAAAATGATCTACAAAGAAAAGGTAATAGGTTAATTTTGGATCAATCATTTCTTTTATAAAACTTATTATATCATTTATCATATTTGATCTTGATAATGAATAATGATACGGTTTTTGGTTCCAAAGAAATTTATTAATTTTCTACTTGCAGAACTTTGATTGGTTAATGACAATAAATTTTGATTTTTTCCAAAATTTACAGGTTGTTCTGAAATAGGAATATTTATTAAATTGTTGTCTAATATATTTGAGTAAGTAGTTTCTAAGTCTGAGTTTTCAATGTCAGGTTGTACTACTGTAGATAAATGGTCAGGGGCTTGAGAAGGATTTTGTTCAGAAAGAGAGTGCGAATGCAGATAAGGGTTCTGAGAAGTGTTTACTGCAGGGGAATGATAAGACATATCTTATCTCTTCTAAAAGGGACTCTATGTCTGGAGAATTATCTTCTCTTTCTGACTGGGAATTAACTTTATTTGTGTTTATTTCTATTTGGGACATGTGCATCGGAATTCGTATTTAATTTTCCTTTTTTTGTACAATGTCAAAATTGTATTCGTTTAATTTTAAATGCCAGCAGATTAATTTAGAGATTGGCTCTTTTAGAGAAAAAAGCCATTTAAGGGGGGGTAAGATCACAGATAACTGTGAATTTTTTGGGTCCCAATGAGTAAGGTCAGAATGTTTTCCCTTTGAATAGTATCACTAAACATTACTTCTCTATCGTTGCCAAATAAGTCTGAATTGTTCAGAGTGGGATTAGCATAAGCTATGGGGTGTTCTTCTCCATTTACTTTAATTCTTAGTATGGCAGAGATGGCTAAGTTACGAGCATCTGTAGGTAATATAAATTGTTTCGAAAAGTCAGGGTTTATTAATACCGGGTCATTAACTAATAATGTTTTAACTAATAATAATAGTTAAAACATTCAATATACTCTGCATTTTTGGGGTCTATTTAACCATTTTTCTTCAGGCATTTAGTAAATAGTTTAATTATTTTTGCAAAATCTTTAATGAATTTTCTGTAATATCTGAGCAATCCTAAAAATGACTTTCTCTTGGAGTTTTTGTATCGGATATTTTTCTATAGTGGTTAATTTGGATCTAATTCCATCACTTGAAAGATAATGGCCTAAATATGTGTCTTCTTTTCATAATAATTCAGTTTTATCCAGTTGTATTTTTAAATTGGCTTCTCTCAGTCTTTGGAATACGTGTTTTAATTGCAGTATGTGTTCCTGAAGGTTGGTACTATAAATAATAATATGAGGACTCCTAAATTGGTTAAGCCTCTTAGTTTAAAGGCAACTTTTAAGGCCAAACAACATGCGGAGGAACTCATAATGTCTGTCATCTGTGGAAAAGGCCCTTTTAGGGACACTATTCTTTTCTACTTCAAACTGATGGAAGCTTGAGTAGAGATTGACCATTGAAAAATATTGGCAACGACAGATGGTCAAGTTTGTCTAAAAAGTCAGTTATGTTCGGCAGAGGAAACGTATCTTCAACCGTTTTCTCATTTAATTTGCGATAGTCTATCATTATATGCCATTTCAGCTTTTTGGATTGAACAATTGAGATTGATAGAATCCATAAGGGGCTGTTCAAAGGGGAAATAGAATGTTGAATGACACCTTTCTTCTCCATTATCTCCACTTTGGGTCTGAACTTCGTCTCTATGGACATAGGGATATCTATAAGATTTAGTGTAAATAGGAAGTTCATCTTTAGTCCTAATTTAATGCTTAATTTGATTTGTAAAAGTTAGTGGTTGATCATTCATTTGAAATATATCCAAATATTGTTTTACCAAATTAGTTATTTGTTCTTTTTCTTCAGAATTCATATGTTCTGTTCTGAGTTTTGAGATGTCGAATTTTATTTTGTTATTATTTGTAATAATTTAAATTAGTGTTATTTAAATTTGGACTAAATTTTTCCTGTTTTACATAATGTTCTACATTATAGGGTTCTACTGGAATAGGTTTATCAAATTTGATAGTGGAACTAGTTTCATTCGAATTTAGAACAGTTATTAGGGTTTTACTATTTTTTATATTTACTAAAGATTCGGGGATTTATAGGTCTCCTACTTCGTATTATGGAAATAGCATTGCCATTCTTTAAGTTTTGAACTGGGGCATGTATAATTTGAATTGTACGTGATTTTATTGTATATGTTTTTTCAGTTTTTTGGTCACAATTTGAACTTTTTATTTTCTTTTTGTATTTTTTATTTTAGATTTTTATAAGCTAAGAATTTTGATTTTTAGATTCTTCTTTATTTTCATAAGTTGTTATGTCATGAAATTTTAAATTAATTGAATTTTTGGGGTTAGTTAATTTATTATTTGTGAAATCTATGCAATCTTTGATTAGTTTTAAATTGTCTACTTCTAAAAGGATATCAAAATAATTATGGAAATTAAATAAGTGGAATTTGAGTTCAGGATTATTGATTTTAAATAATTTTGCCAAATTTATAAATGTTCTGTATTTTTCCTTTGTTCTACCATGGGCAGTTATTATTTCAAAAGGGTCTGTAATAATTTTAATATTTATAAGCTATTTCTGGTTTAACAAAAAATCAAGAGCTACCTGAGTCAATTAAAATTATTAAATTTAAATTTGGATAAATTATACATGGAAGGTGATTTTCGTCATTAACTAGATTAATTAAGTACATTGATTCGGGTCGAGCTTGCGTTCTCTAAAAAAATTCTTCGTTTCTCTTTCCTTAAAGCGGCCGAACTATATAATGGTAAAGTAGAAAGCAGACTTACCCAGGACATTTTCATATTCAAAGTCCAAAGGTTCTTCCTTTATAAGCCCTGTAACAAAAATTGCTTGNACACTTATAGCAAGAACTTGGATGGTTTTATAAAAGGAAGGTTCTAGACTATCAAATTCAAGCAGTAAACAATATATATACATATCAATATCACATGCTCACAATTCAAATGAGTATTGAGATTATTTATTGTACTAATATATTTATTTATGAAACATAACATATCTAATTAATATACTTTATGTGATATGAGGGAAAATATTTTCTTTGTAAGAGAGGATTTAAAGAATGATTGAGGCTCTCTAAAGAAGACACTGCCCACAGCATTCTATGAAACTCAGGATCACCAGATCATCAGAAGTCAATTTTTTTAAGAATTAAAAAGATTAATTATTTACTATTTAAAGCTTATATTTAAAATTTTTCATCGCAATATAAATACCACATACCCATCTAAGCAGATTCCCAATGTTTCATTAAAGGAAGATACAAAGAAGAGTAAATATGAAGAATTAATTAAAAAACTAGAGAGAACACGTTTAAGAGGATGACCACTAGGCTTTGCTTTAAAAAAAAGATGACCACTAGCTGGGAAGAAAGAGAATGGGAAGTGCTCACCCATCGTAAATACATGCGTACATTTCTTCTTTAACAGGCAATTACCTGAAAAATGTTATAGAAAATAATCATAAGAAAATTATATTTTATATCTACTATGTGCTTTAAAGTTTTTTTAAATACTCAAATAACAATGAAGATATTACTAAATAAAGAGTAATTAATAATTTCTGGTCTTACTCTAAACCCTCCCTTTTCAAATCAGAATTCAACCAGGGTTCAAGGGTTTGAAATAAATACTGAATTAGGTTTCTACATTTTAAAAATAGGAGGGCCTGCCTAACACTCAAATTTAAACTCTTAAATATATTTTATCTTTACATCCATTAACAAAAAAAAAAGTTTAAGATGTAAATGTCATTTTTCATATATTTTGTTCAATACATGTTAGTCTTGATGCTCTCCTAAAGCTCAAAAAATTAATTCTAATGCTCATTAATCAATGAAATCTAATGCACAGATTGTCATCAGTAGTTGAAATATAAAAGATGACACAATTTTAGTCAAAATGTATTAAAACAAATAAAATACAATTAATAGACCTATTAAAAATGAAACACTAAAACATCTTAGATTTCTTATCTCCCAAGATATTATAAATTTATCTATAGAGTAAAATCAAAACTTTTAAGTCACAATTTCTCCTTTTTTCATAACTATCTTTACATTTATACCATGTTCTGACTTTTTATACAATGGCCATTTTCAAGTTTCTCTAATTTTATAATATACTTAAAAATTTAAAAT
>KZ807152.1:495827-511328 GCA_000696205.2 Oncopeltus fasciatus
AAATTAAAAAAAAAAAAAAAAAGAAAGAAAGCAAGCTAAAAAGGATTTTGTAAATGGAGTTTAGGAGATGAGAGAGGTAATACCTCGACTTGAATAATTTTATAAATTGTTGTTGAATCCATTATTTAAAAAAAAAAAAAAAAAAAGAAGATATAATGTTTAGAATTACTACATTATTTTAAAATTTGCTAAAACCATAAGTTCCAGAAATGATTTGTACTGATTAGCGATCATTTAAAGACTAAAATCAGTCGGAGTTAATTTTACCTTATTTCTTTATATTTAAGAGTATAATTATGATTGAGTCCATCGGTCGATAACAGTTAACTCTTGGGAGCAGATATCCCCGGCATCAGCTGCGACGAGGAGGCTCCACCGATGGTTATTTTGTGATTTCACACTACCCTCTCCACCTCAAGAGACGAGTGAGGTCAGTCTCGCTCAATCTGTGCAGATCTCTCGACGAGGTGTCTCGGCCGATCAGCTGTCACCGAGCTTAGACGACCGCCCTAGTATCAGGTTAGTCTGGATAATTTATATAATTTTTTTTCTAGATCTCTTTCCAGTAAGGAAAACATATTCCATTAACTTTTTCATTATTCAAATAACAGGGAATATATGATGATAAATTTAAAATTTTGACCCCTCAAAACTCTTCTCCCCTGTTTAAGCCTAAATACTGAATTTAAAACTTCAAAATTCTTCGGGCGACTTCAACAAGCTGATTAAGAAATTTCGTAATATGAATTTTTTAGGTGATCTTTTCTGAAAGACAAGTGTGTCTGCTAATGGCGTTTCATTGATTTATTTGCGGCAATCCTACCACTATACTTCAAATATAGTTTTTAAAATTTTGTAAAATATAATGATAATTTATTTTTTTTACGTTTGTTGTTAACACTAGACTTTAGCTAATTTTCATTAGTATTTTTGTTACTTCGAACTTTCTATTAATATTTTGATTAAATATAATTTTATTATTTTTATAGTTTGAGAAACATTTTCTCCCTGTTATCGGGCATAATTTTTTATTTTTATTTTAAACTTTTGTTTTATTGCTTTTGAAATAGTCATTAAAGCTTCTTTGGAGTTTTCTCAGTTTTGACAAGTACAACAGACGAAATGCGGCACTACTTCGGAGTGTTGGACTACCTGATTTTCGGCGCCCTACTTCTTTTCTCTGCATTAATCGGAGTTTACTTCGCTTATTTCGCCAAAAAGAAGCAGAACACGACAGCGGAGTATCTTCTCGGATCGAAGTCCATGGGAGTTCTTCCAGTCGCCATTTCCCTGGTGGCAAGGTAATTGATCTCTTTGGTGTTTTTGTTTCATACTAGAATATTGTATTGGTCCTTCTGCAGGATCCATCTCTCTCACACTCTTAGTAATGTGTCTAACTTCATACATGGAATTATATAATTGAACTAATTAACACGCATACTCTCAAAAACAATTAGTTAAGAACACTCTATAGAACCCACTGACTGTAATAGTATATTATCTCTCTCAGAAAGAAAAATATCAAAATACCACTTTATGAAACGAAATAATAATTACATTAAAGAAGACTGAAACAAGCGCTCTTACGCAGATGAAAATTTACAAACAGATAACATAGAAGTAGGTTTTTTTTATTTATTCAATTGTTAGCTTCCCTTTCAACCACTTAGGGTCATGAAGGGAAGGGTTATCTACAGGTTGCCATCCCATTCTAAACATTAGTGACTCAGGACAAGCTTTGACTAATAAATAAAAGATGGCCCTAGCGTGATTCGAACCCGCAGCCCCATGATTGTGATATCCGAACGCATTCCATGAGCTATCCTGACGCCCCATAAGTAGGTCTTTTCGTGAAGCCGCTAGCCTTAACACCTCGTGGACATCACCTGATGCTACTGTCTATTCTTCTTTCAGCAATATCTATTCGTATTATATCAATAACGGGTACATCCCTCCAAGAATCGGCAAAAAGCTTGTAACCTGCAATGAAGCAATGGGCACTTCACCTCTGGAATCTTGGGCCTCAACGGCTTTTATGTTGACCATCAGTCTTTTCTATGGTGACCAGACCATCTGAGAGAAGTTGTTACCTTCTTAGCATCATCTGAGAGAAGCTTTTACCTAAATAGCATCATCTGAAAGAAGCTTTTACCTAAAAAGCATCATCTGAAAGAAGCTGTTACATATATAGCCTTATCTGAGAGAAGCTGTTACATATATATAGCATCATCTGAGAGATGCTGTTACCTAGGTACATAGCATCATCTGAGAGAAGCTGTTATTTTCTTAGCATCATCTGAGAGAAGCTTTTATCTAAATAGCATCACCTGAGAGAAGCTGTTACCTAGGTACATAGCATCATCTGAGAGAAGCTGTTACTTTCTTAGCATCATCTGAGAGAAGCTTTTATCTAAATAGCATTACCTGAGAGAAGCTGTTACTTATATAGCCTCATCTGAGAGAAACTGTTACATATATAGCCTTATCTGAGAGAAGCTGTTGCCTATATAGCATCATTTGAGAGAAGCTGTTGCCTATATAGCATCATCTGAGAGAAGCTGTTACCTATACAGCATCATCTGTGAGGAGCAGTTACCTATATAGCATCATCTGAGAGAGTTATGTACTAGTAGTAATGTTCGGGTGCAATAGGAGGATGCTCCAGGATCACTATCCTGGATGCTATAACGGACACCTCATAGGGAGATATAAATGGCTCCTTTTACATCAAGAGCCTTTACATTAACCTGCAATATTCTGGGTCTCCGTCATTGCTGATATATCTATATATATCATAGTAGGGCTATCCCTACGTTATATATCAATCTTAATTATTGACTAGGCATATAATTACTGACTTTCCTTCTGTATCAGTGGTCCTTTCCCTTATATCCAACTTCCATGAAAGCCACTCAATCTGTTATTCGACCTATTCAAAAATATGTATCAATATATAATTATACATATTTTCTGCGAAAAAGCAAATCGCGAATTCAGGGGATTCTAATAATCTGATGGAGTCCAAATATGTACTGAAGGACCTCTCGCACAAATAAGAGTAAAATAAATTAAAGGTTACTTCTCACTATTCCTTCCATCTTCTTCTTATAGGTCTCATGGGATAAAAACGCCCATAATATGAACAAGTACATAATAATAATAATCACATTTTGCACCCAGATAAGTAAAGCTTGAGCTAATGTGGTATTAAAATTATCTCGTCATTATATAAAAACAATATGTCCTCCTGTTGCAAACGAGGATTAAAAATAAGGGGGGGGATTGGTATATGTAGCAGGTAGAAGTGATTAACCTTTTAAGTTGATTCATCCCTTATTCTAAAGGTGACATTATTATATGATTAATTCGCACATAGAAGCAAAAATGCGCAGAGAAAAATTGCTAGTATTATAAGCGACTACATATTATAAGCTTCAAAAACTAAACATACAATTTTTCTAGCTTTTCGTTTCTTGACGTCTCATGAGTGTTGAGCACTGTCAATAAAATTTACCCACAGCACATTTATTATTTTAACACTGAAAATGAATTTTTTGAAATAATTTATCCTTAGTTTTCAGCAAATATTGTTTAGTTACCTATCCACCTGTATTAAACTAGAATTAAATTCTACAAAAAAAACTTTCAGTGTCATAAAGTAATTCTCTTGCTATAGTTCACTAGTGTAGTTAAAATTTCAAAAATTTAGAATATTCTACCACCAACCCTCATGGTGCATCTTGGGTATTTAAAATTCTCCTATATTCCATCTTTCAGCTAGAAACGGGGATGGAGGAGACTCCTATAGTTCTCCTTATATACAGTTTATATTTACCTTCAGATTCATGAACTTTGCAAATGGTATATATAAAAATACATTACTTACATTCTTTTTAAACGGCATAGCTTTCGTATTTAATTATTTTTATATAATTTTCCAAAGTAATAGTATTTATAGCTTGATTCAGAATTTACTCTCTGTTGCAGCTACGTCTCTGGGATTGCACTCCTCAGTCTTCCAGCGGAGATGTATGTTTACGGCACACAGTTCTCACTGACGGTTGTCTCTGAGGTCCTCGGCTGTATCTTCATGGCTTACGTCTACATTCCTGTCTTCTTCACCCTTCAGTTAACCTCCTCTTATGACGTCAGTCTTGTTTTCAAGTGTGATGGATAGATGGGTGGATGGATGGATGGATGTATGGAGTTAGTTCCATTAATGGAATAGAATGAGATTAAACCATTTGAAGGGGAAGTTAACCTTAACCGTTTTTTTTTTTTTTTTTTTTTTTTTTTTTTTTAATTTTTTTTTTTTTTTTTTTTTTTTTTTTTTTTTNGGTGCAGCGTCCTGGAGGTGAGCCGGACTGATAAGAGCAGAGGGCTGCGATAACACGGGCCGATGAGCCCTCCTTCATGGGTCACTGCCGACCGCCCTACACCCCGTCCTACACACAAACCACTTCAGCCACAATAAACCCTTTAGAACTTTGCCTTTACCACCAAATCTTAATAAAAGAAATAAAATCATAATTAAACAAGGACAAATACAAGAGAAACCATTAATTCGATTATAAAAGCCAAAAGAAGAATAAAATCTCTCAAATTGTTTGAAACAAAATAAATATCTTCTTTAAAATTAGTTTTTTATAAAACATTAAAAAAAAAAAAAATAAAAAAAAAAATAATGCGTTCATCATTTAGAGACATTTAGTGTATATGTGTGGGGATTATTTGAAATGAAAGTGCCAGCAAAAATGTTTTTATGTCTCAGCGGAGGCATATGTAATATGTAGTTTAAAGTAATGAAATTGCACCACAGAATTGTCTATTGATACATATTTGAAGTATGTTTGTTAGTGAAAGGAAAAGAGTAGGGGTTTACCTGAAGCCTTAATTATAATTTAATGGTCCATGAACCACAACCAAGGCTTATCTTACTGAAATTAGGCATGTTCTTTTAATTAGTAAAAAAAATAAAATGCTTAGTTCGCCATGAACAAAATTAAACGGGTAGGAATGGAGAAATTTGCTTAGATTACTTATTAATTCCTGCGTTTTGGGTTTTTGCGTTATCTAAATCTTTCAAAGCTTATGTGTAAAAGGATGGACCTATCTCATGATATGCAGAAAGCACAACAATATCCTTTTTGAGCTCTTGAGAGATTTTTATCCAGTTCCTTCAGATATCTCTAATTATGAGTCTCTAAAGATTTATTACTGGGGTCCCGGTAAGACACATCGATAGAGGCAGTCGTTGCCATTGACTGTGCCGCAAAGAAAACCCATTGTATTTGGGTACGGCAACTGCTGAAATCCTGGCACCACGAATGACACTTAGCTATCTGGCACTGATAACAATTCACAAAGACGGCTATTTAACGTCGACTTTGACTCCGTCGGCATGGATTTATAACGATTTCAATTTAATGAATGAGGAACAAAGATAGCTACTGTCTAATTGACAATGAGTTAATTCTTTAAGCAAGAAAAACGATTCATATTCTTACTTCACTTAAGTAATTTTAGCCCTGATATAAATCTTTAAGACCATTCATATTTATTTAAAAATTTTTTCACTAATAAAATTAAGTAAACTTCTAAAAATTAGTCAAAGATATCCCACCCACTCAAAAGTACAAGCATACATTAGTCAAATGTTTCTACAAATCCAAAAACCAATCCGTTTGGCATGTATAAAACTCATGGATACACAATCAGCTATTTTATACCTTGAGTTAAAACCGTTCACAGAGGAAATTTATTCAATGAGAGATACAAATTAAATAAATTCAAAGCGTAAAAGGTAATATCACTAGGCTGTCTCTAGACTTCTCGGCTAATAGAAAGAATGGTAGAAATGCTCAAGCGAATCATCTATATTAGATTAAAAATAGAATAGATATTAGATTTTATGGAATACACGTTAGAATATTAAGTTTTCTCCTATTATGTATCATTAACTTCTTTCCACTCCTCAAATAATAACGAAGAAATCATAAAGAAACTCTATATGGTACATCTGAATTCAGCCAAAAAGGAATCCCTTCATTTGTTTTCATCAGAGAGCCTAAACAATGAATTTGATTTCTATTCTCAAAATATAAGGGTTCCCATCTAACTTTGGAAATTATATTCTCAAAAATATTTCTCTTAACTGCTTTCTAACACTAAATATTAAAAAAAAACACAAGTCAAATCCGATATCAACCAAAATTTATATTTTTCAACAGCTTGCAATAGGAAAGCTAAAGTACTCAATTTGATTTCTATGTTTTAAAGAAAAGAATATTTGAAATTACTTTCTTAAATATTTTCTTTACTACTTACTTACTTTAAGGAAATTTCTCGCAGGATCTTCACCGATAACTGTTAGAATTATTGTTTTTATTTTCGACATTAAGCCTTCTATCAATAAGTAGAAAACAGCAGGTCATATTTTCAATATGTTCAATTGTATATATATCTAATNGGAGGAAGAGGTAGAGGGAGAGTGGGAGCGACGAGAGAGAGAGGGAGAGAAAAGTAGAAGAAAGAGAGGTTGGGAGTATAAGAAAAGGAGGAAGAGATAGAGGGAGAAGTGTTGTACTGCTGTCGAGAAAGTAGTTACGAGCTCCAGATGACTGTTAGTAGCCGTTAGAAAATCGGCACTTAGGCAGAGTTAGTGCCTTGTAAAATGGCAGGTTTAGCGGGCATTGCCTCCACAGATCGCCTCCGCACTCCAACCTCCCTCCCTCCTGACCTACAGGATCTGAGCCGACCTATGGGAACACTACTGCAAGTTTTATATCTATGATCTAATTACACGAAGGAATCGCTTAAAAATATATTTGTAGACATCTATTAAATATCTAAAAAACTTAGAGGATTCAGTCGAAAGTCTGAACTCTACTTACATTCTTATGGTAAAACAATTATTTAAATAACTCAGAACATAGATCAATGTGTATAGATGGCTCAGCCATCGCAAGGCTTTATCCCGTCGGACTTACCTGATGAAGTCCCGGTGTGTCCACTCTCACGACCTTTATATCGGCTTGGACTAGCCATAGGTTAGTAAAATGTGCCATTCTTCAAATCCCCAGCGATATTCGAATGTATGTATATATACTTCATCCCTACTTGCCGAAATTATAAAACTCTCCTAAAGAGTATTCTAATAGGTTCGGAAGAGAAGGTAGCAACTACTGCAAATTACAAACTTATATAAGTAGCCTACGGAAGTTTAATTAACTTTGAAATAAAATGGCGGAAGAACACCTGCACCTAAATCCGAAGGTAAATGAAAGCAGTGTCGCAGACATCCCAGATTATATGCCTAAATCATCGAACCACTAGAGACCTCATGGCATTGAATTGCTCCAACTTAGCCGAGTTGGAAATACAGCTTTTTAGTTGTCTAATTAAAGCCCAAAAGTTTCCAGACAAAAACTTTGCTACATTCGGTGTAACGACTACTGTTAACTGATATTAACAAGCGTTCAACACGTGTCTCTCACTCTTTCTGTACAAAAGAAAAAATACAAAAATAAAACGGAAGGGGTATACAAATCATTCGCTATAACAAGACCATGCCCTTGCTAGTGGGACTATTGTAGTTCTTTCTATGATTAATTGTACATGTGTGTTTGTGAGTGAGAAAATAAGAGACAAAAAGAGATATATACTTTCTCCATTATTAATTACATATAGATTTCGAAACACGCTTTAATAGCTTAAGAAAATATGTTTTTATATTTTTATAAAGGTCTATGAAAGGGGGGATTAATATAAAGGACTTATACACTATTATCATGTTTATCTTACCGGTAGTTATATTCGCACAAATTTTCATATTCCTGCCATTTATTGTACTATGCAACAAATAATGATATAACACATTGAACTACATCCGATTTCAGTTGCCATAGCATTGACACTTGCACATCTCTAGTAAAGTGATGGCCATGATTGACAGCTTGGCCTTAAACCCCAGATCTAGGTCCCAGTGGACTACCTGCTGCACTCAAATCCAAAAAGGACCTCAGGGGATGGCGATTTGTGGACGAAAATTAACTCAAAGAGGCAGTTGAGGCTCAGTTTGTTCCAAAGAAAAAAATTATTATTTGGGGGGCTTAGAAAAATTAATAAATCTATTGGTAATACGGGACATTATTATATTGAGAAATAATATGTAATTTGGGTTTAGATTTTATTCCTTTCAAAGCTAGGCAGAAAACTATTTGACCTCCCCAAGTAGCTCTTAAAGTTTCGCTAATGAAGTTTATTTAGTCGATATATTTGCATGAACTTTATTATTGAATGGTCACTAAGCAATGATTATACATCTTCAATTTTTGGCATCCGAAATTCAGATCTTCTGCTATAAAGAAACTCTTCCAGAGCTGAATTAAGACTAAGAAGTACAAAGTGAAAATCTACAAATCGCTAAGAAGTGAGGAAAGAAATAGAAAGTGATAGATATTGTGATTGACGCAATATATGAGTTAAATTAATCAAATTTCTCTTTTGAAATTGTTTTATAAAATAAAACAGAAGAAGAAATATTATCTTTAATATCACGGCCTCGGGCATTTTCTAAATCAGAGTTTTAATGAAAAACCTGATAACATCTTGACTGATTGATAATTGGAAATAGATTTGATGTGTACTGCTGGTTTGGGGGAGTGTGTATAAACCAGTAGCAGAATAGCCGTTATAAATATGTCACAGCATAAACTTATATCAGCTCCCTTTATTGATGAGGCAACTTGTAAATACAGGCAGGAAATTAGTTCAACCTAGCTATTATGCAAATATTTTAGTAAATAAAATAGTTGATTTTGTTTGAACCCTCGCTGCTAGAGAACTAAAATATTAAGAAACGTGCTTTCTAAACTTTGATTAAAAATTCTGTCACGTAGCAGCTCAACAAAATAAACAGCTTCCTTTAAAAGTAATTGCATTTCATAATTAACTCAGATTAAAAAATAAAAGGGCAAAGAAAGTAAATTTCTAAAATTAAAGTGAATAGTATTGATAAAACATACATATACAAATATATTATTAAATATTTACATTTAATATTATATATAGGATCAGGATAGCCCGTGCAGCACTTTCATAAATGTGAACAATGTGTGCAACTTCGACAAATATATTATTAAATATATACATTTAATATTATATATAGGATCAGGATAGCCCGTGCAGCACTTTCATAAATGTGAACAATGTGTGCAACTTCGAAAACGGATAGTCCAATATGGCATGGTGTTGAGGCATGGACTCATATCTAGTGCAAAATATATACCATTAAACGTATTGAAGCATTCGGGATGTGCCTTTACAGGTGAATGCTCAGAATACCTTTCGAGAGCGTTCTTAGCAGAGCGAATGCGTTCCTTGGAGTTGCTCGACAAAATGAAACAGAGGAAAAAAGCATATTCGGTTGGCATATTGCGAGGATGCCGGTATAGTGTTCTCCAGATGGGTAAGATTGAGAGTGGCCTTTTGTCTGAAAAATATTAGACAATAAGAAAGGAATAAGAAAAGAGAATAGCGGTTCCGACTGGCTCAAGATAGAGTTTCGCCATGTTAAACGCCAACGCTAAGGAGACTTGATATGGCACGCAAGGAAGAAGTAGTTCTTATTCTTTCTGAGGAGATTATTTTATTATTTTGTATATCATTACAAAATGTTAAATTTTTGTATAATGTATTAAAAAAAAAAAATAAACGAAAAAAAAAATACTAAATGGTGTTTCTAATCATGCTTAATAATGCTTGACTGTATATTCATTTTTAATAAATATGTGGCTTTATTTTTGTATGCTGAAATATATATTATGTTAGCTCCGATCATTATTATTTCAAGATGAAAGAACATAATTCACCCCTTGATCACCTTAACCCAAAAGGATCATTTTGATAGCAAACCCTAGGTTCATTCATTCCAGGAGAATATTAGTCCTTGCAAGTCCTAGGGATCATATGATCCTCTAGGTTCATGTGATCTATAGATTTCCTAGGTTCTGACAATCGCTCCTCCATAGAATTGGGAGTGACTGTAAGTGAGGTCGCGCCAAATGTGTTCTTTCTCTCCTACTCATGGGCCGAGATACCTTCATGACTCAGTGAAGAACTTAGTGATTGCTGGAATCCTACTCATTCATATTTATTATTAACACTTCTGCTGTAAATGAAATTATTATCTTTAAGCTGTTAAGCTTCTGTAATAAATTGAAAGAGAATTGAAATTAAGTTGTATTAAAAAAAAATATATTAGTATCTCATTATTTTCTGAAAGAACTGATAAATCAAATTTTATATCCATTCATTAAAAACCAAGTAAGACTGGAGCTATACATTTAAAAATTAGATATGCTTAATTTTGATTTAGTCAAATATTTGCTCTATCATCGTTAAGTTCTTTTTTTTTTAAATAAGGGGTCAGTATCTATTAGTATAATTTGTTTTACTTTAGAATAATTTTGTGTTTATATATTTAAAATGAAGTAATATATTTTAACAGGTGTTTCACATTCCCATCGTGATATATGTTCCAGCTCTGGCTTTAAATCAGGGTAAAACATCTTCATTTTAAAAGTCAGTAACTAGTCAGTAAGACATATAAGATATACCCGTCTTCAGTTTCAGGCATCAATCTGCACCTGATGGCAGTGGTTTCATCAATTGTCTGCATCTTCTATACTTCAATCGTAAGTATATTTCCTCTGGTAACTTGACGTGACTTTTGAAAATTTATAAATGTTTATTTATCAAAATAAAAAATTTGGCGAAGACCAATCCTGCGTAGGAGAAGCTAAATAATGGCCTTTTCAAAAGTTTTGAATTGAAATTAATTAAATAAATATTATTTATANGTCATGAATATGTGATCCAAAAGACACTATATCCTCTCTCGCCATCATGATAGCCCTAAAGATGGTTTACAAAGTAAGCCGAAACGTCGGCAGATAATTAAAAATATACATTTTTTACTTTTATTTTAAATTTTAAATGTTTTGGATCTACCTTGACTGAACCCTAACAACAAAACATCTACTCATAATCTATACAGTCAAAGCTCTCAATTTGAACTTATCTACAAAATTTTGGTAGTGATCAATTAAGGCTGGAATTTTCAAGAGAATTCTTGAATCTTCTGCTCCGTGAGCATGGATTTTGTGTCATTAGAGAGAGAGTCGAGTTACAAGTGTGAACGGGTTCGAGCAGCTTATGATGAACGATTCCTTTTCGATACCAACAAACCATCACCACATTCCTTGGCGTCAAGTACGAATATCGGAGTTTCCTATTGTTAATTTGTAATCGAACCAGAAACACGATAGAACTGGGAAATCGAGTCTGGTTAAAATAACCAATCAAAACCGTCCATACCCAGACGGGAAGCAAATGTCAAATTCGCATATCGGAGTTTCCTATCGTTAATTTGTAATCGAATCTGAATCACGATAGGACTGGGATCCTCAATCTCATAAAAAAAGACTTGAACAAAAGCCGTCCGTGCGTCGCGAGAATGAAGGATCTTGTGGAAATTAATACATTTGCGGGGAGTGATAAGAAACTAATATTGCTGCAACCATGAAATCAAAATACAAAGATGACACCACAGCGTAGTAACTTCTAATTCCAATACAGTCACCTATTCCATCATATCCTATGTTTAACATTTCCCGTAGCCTGCGAGTCCTTGCTGCAACAAGAGTCACGTGCTCCGAGAGGCCAGGATGAGGAGGCACCCGAAAGGCGAGGAGATTTCTCGGGGTTGGAAGATTGATGGAAGTAGCAGATCGCCCCTGACGGAGACTGATATAGCTGGGGGCTGGGGGTTGGTTTCCCGGGATTAAAAAGAAAAGGTGGCAAATCTTTAATATCCCCAAACGTCAGAACCAAAGACTTCTTTTCAGGGAAGTTTAATATTGGCAATAGCTTATCCCAAGGGAAGAAAACCTGGGTCTTTCACCGCTTTCAATGGAAAAAAAAACAATCGAATTTGCTTTGTTTATTTACCCTATAAAGTAAGTACTCTTATTGAAATGTATTTAAAAAAAAAAATAATAACTCTAGTTTTATACAGAAAAAAAACGTTGGACTGACTTGAGTTCAACGAGTTTTCTCGTTAGTTTTCTCGTTCACTTATTTACTTAAATGATAATGATAATAATTAACTGATACAAGAGAAACCTTAAACATTTCATCATTCCCCTTCGAACATTTTTTTTAAAGAGCTTATTAGCTCGATCACATTTGATTCTTTGGAAAACATATTCTTTCCCAGATTTAAAGCATTCACTATAGTACTCTAATTTGCAAATTGTAAATAAATTACAAATTATTTACAATATGCACAATGTATAAATTACCCGAAATCAATATAATACAATTAATAGACCTGATATTTCATTATTAATGCAATATAATTATTATTACATTATATCATNTTAAAATATACAAAATACTTTTTTTTTCTGGTTCGAGCCCCGACAGTTAGATTTTTTATTTAACCGTATAAAAATCAAAAACTTTAAATTTAAAAGAATGAATTTTGAAGCAACTTATTTTTAAACAATTAAAATGCATAACTGCATAAGACGTTATTGTCTAGAGAAAAACTCCACATGGATTTATTTTGAACCAATGTATTTAATCTTAAATTGATTACATTCAAAAATATTGTAGTTATATATAAATATGTTATTCTATTCTAGTGGTAAATACGTTTTTTTAACCTTTATTTACTTATTACGTTCTGTTAAAAATAAAAACATTAGTAAATAAGTAAAAATTAACCTTAACTCTTTGTTTAAAAAAACTTAAAATTAAACATTTTACTGTCAATATCCTTATGAAAACTATTATTAGTTTGAGAAGAAAATATCAAGTTCCTGCGTAGTTACAAATAATCAAATTTCTGAATCAGTGTAGCAAAAAACATAAGGCAAAACTAAGCTAGTACTTGAAGTCAATATATGCTTCAGTTGACGGTAAGGAACACTACGTGTGTTTATGACATTTAACACACACACACATATTTATAAAAGAGCAACATTGAATATAATTCTAATATATATATCATCATTTTACTTATCGTAAGTGTAAGTACCCAATCATAAGAATAACCAATGTCTCAGTAAAGCTGTGATTTCTATAATTTATTTAGTTAAATTACTGGTGTTTATCAATGTTTATTAATAGTATATTTTTGCTGTTAATGTTGGATAGACAAGAAATCCAATGAAAAATGTATTGGATTCTCACAAATGAGACATTAAAACCAGTTTTTTAATTTACTGCCCCACGACAAAGATTACAATCAACAAAACTAATTCCACCAGCCGTGAGTCTCCGATGTTTAAATTATACTAAACAGGGAATGTCCTGTTTATTTTCATGAGCCGGGTTCTAATTCATTTTTGAATGGTCGATTCATTAGCCTAGCTGAAATGCTAAATGTAAATAAAATAAAATACATAAAAAATGTCCTTTATCTATAATAAAAATTACAGGGAAAACTAATCGAAATGTAGCCATCAGAAATTAAACTAAGAATGCCTGAATCACAAGTTTATGAGTTTCCGTGAGTAATTTATCAAATAAATTTACTTTCCATTAATACAAACGCCCTGATATTAAGTAATGATTATTTTCAATTCTATGAGAACATTTAAAATAAGATATATCAATGAATTTTTAACCCGCAAGTTACCTTCTAATTCGACTTAATTTTTTACACATTATCTTCAGTATTTTTTTTTAAACATTACCAGCTCGTTAACTGCTGAGGTCATTGGCGCTAGTTTTTATATTTTACTAAAAAATTGTTGCTTTATTTTTTTTTGAAAATTTGCTTAGAAATATTTACAACGAATTTAATTAAAAATTTAATTATACAACAAAAAATTCAATTATCTTTGGATTTTTATATCGCCCTCTGTAAACTACTACAATCAATAAATTTAAAAGAATGAGCCATTACATATACGTGTGTGTGTGTGTCAAGGTATGTGTGTGCATTCCAGAAAGTCACAGGAATTCCTTTAGTTCATATTTACCAAAATAGTATACTTCGAGTAAACAAATAATTTAATCCTCAAAGTTAAAAAGTTAATAAAGATAATTCGGAAGCTTGTAAAGTATCAATTAAATAACTTATTTCTTAGATTCATTGTTGACAGACCTCTAAAGGAAATCACTCGACCAACTTTCACAAATTTTCACAAAAATTTTTAAAAAAAGGTTGAATAAAAAAATGTATTTAAGAAATAATTAACCTGTAAAATTGGCCTAACTTTATTATAAGGATAATTCAAAATGTAGATTAGGATTCCTCAATTTTACGGCCTCTTCCCTAAATTCCCAAATTGTTCGACGAATAAAATCAGATATAGTCCTAAGTAAATAGCAACTAAAATTATTATTATTCCGTTAGCAAGAGCAATCATGTTGACTAAATGAAGTTAAACGTATTTACCACATATGTTACATCTGTCAGTACCGGGGATGGGGTCTTTCAGTTTAGTGTATCAATTTTGTAGTTTATTGTTGTTGGAGAAGCCTATGCGTTGTTTGGGGAAGGTATTAATTAGAATTATTAAATGAGTTTAGTTGGGGTTCGGTGGATCCAAAAAAAAAAAAAATACAAATTCAAAAAAAAGTGTATTTTTTTAAAGATTATCTAGGCACATAATCTTTTTAAAAAAATACACTCTTTTTTAATTTGTATTTTGTTGGATGTATCTTGATCGAACACCAACAAAAAAACATCGAATAATAATATCTATGGTAAAAAAGGACAAAAAAAAACAACTCGATTTTACAGATTATTTTCTGAATTTTTGCGGAGACTGTCCACCCTCTGTTTGAGAGGTGTGACGGAAGACTGGTCTCTGCTCTTTCTTCTTCCTTTATCTTTATCTTCCATTACCAGGGTACGCTAGTCATGACAATTCTGTACTAACGGGAGGTTAGTGTGTTCCCTCCTGAGGCCTGACATCTCATGTTGGGGAGTAAGTAGACCATAAAATCACAGGTTCTTCAAAGTAAGCGATTGTCCAGCCAAATGTGTGTATGAGAGTGCGCTAGGTAGGTAGTTTTCTGAGGTGTGGCCAAGCGCAGAAGTACCACAAGAGGCGGGTAAAGATCCCTTGGATCACATATTATCTCACCATTGCGAAGAACATATATACATTCTCTCGCCAACACTTTATTTCTGTAACTAAAAGCTACAAGCAAAGAAATTTTGGGGGCGCCGGGATAGCTCAGGGGATCCGTACGGGTCTCGCAATCCTGACGCCGCGGGTTCAAATCCCGCCCAGGTCAATCTTTTATTTATAATATAGAAGCTTGTCCTGAGCCATGGGTGTTTAAAAAAGGGTGGCAACCTGTAGATAGCCCCTCCCTCCAATGACCCTAAGTGGTTGCAAGGGAGGCTAACCCGGCAAAAAAAAAAAAAAAAAAAAAAAAAAAAAAAAAAAAAAAAAAAAAAAAAAAAAAAAAAAA
>KZ807152.1:520737-536181 GCA_000696205.2 Oncopeltus fasciatus
CAAGTTTAGACCTCACTGATTTGTTTTGAAATAAAAATTCTAACTGTCCCAGCCAGGACCCGAACCTGGATCTCCTGCTATCCGGGCATATATAGTTATAGTTATTAGGTCATGGAGGGAAAGGCCATATCTACAGGTCGTCATCCCACTGTAAACATCCATGGCTCAGGATAAGTTTTTTTTTTTTTATCGTTAAAAGTATGCCTAGAACAGATCCCATGGGGCAACCCTGGCGCCAAACTTGTTCACTGTTTAAAATAAATTATAGGTTCCCTGATGGATAACCTTTACTCGCATCACGGCTCCATTGACTAAGATTAGATGAAATGCTTAGAGCTCGTAATTTATGTAGTTTATTTGTCTGGGCAGAGAGTCTCTCACTCTAATCAATGATCCCCCCCCCCCCTCAGGATTCAGGAGACAGGTCACAGCTTCAGAGTGTATATTTCTCTTGGAGATAACAGAACTGTAGTACCATATGTGCCCCTCTCTCTCTGCAGAACGGAATCTGTAGCCAATCTGCAGCAGCGACATCCGAAACAGACGTGTGCTACCAGCGCCGGGAGAATATACAAACAGGTGCCCGGGGAGATCCCTGACTGGGGGTGGTAGAGATAGAGTTCAGCTGGACCTCTCTCTCTGGCAAAAACCTGACGTAGGAGTGTTGGGGCCGGCCGGATTGGGGGGTTTTTGTCCCCCATTGGATCAGACTCCGCCCTCTGATTAAAACTATAAAACATCCCTACAGCGACTGTGAATCCAGCGCCATCGACAAATAGCGACCAGTAAGGGCGATGAGCCCTTCACTCATCACAGCAAAAAAGGATCTTTCTCTGCTTAATTATTTCTGGATTTTGAGAAAATATTATTCCTACCTCAGCATTAAAAATACCTCGTCTAATATCCTTGCATTCAGTAGTAAACTAGTATTTATCCACTCAGATAAAAAATATTAAAAAAAAAAAAACTACTAATTACATTCTATAAATAACGAAATTTACACTTCATCCGATCCCAACCAATACGAATTCATTCAACAAACTGCAAAACATTCAGTGATTAAATTTTTAAATCCCTCTCCTTAAAGACCTTAAAAATAAGGTTTTTATTATAAATATTATTATTATCATACTTCCTTTAAATCATTGAAATGAAGCCTAAGGAACTTGGCCAGGAGATTATTATTTTAGCTTTACCACATAATAAAATCGAGCAGTCATACAAAAAAAAATTTTTCTCGCTTTTATTTATTTATTACATTCTTGTTAACATAATAACATGTTGTAATTAGATTACAATGAACTAAAAAAAAAAAAGACATAATTACAATGGCAAGAAGAGAGAAGGTGACCAATGACACCACTCTCAAAGGTCATATATTAATATATTAAAGCATAAAAGTATCATATGAACTGGCATAACTGACTACACTCATTGGGGTCGGCTTCAATTATATTTATTAGAAGATTTTCTCTTATTATGAATATTCTAAGTATTATTAAGTCCTTCGCGGTTTAGATTTCCTGGGAGAACTAAAGCTAATGTAAAAAAAAAAAAATTAACTCTATGAGGAGAAGCTTGTAAGGAATTTGGTCGTCGTGGGAGCTGGAGAATTATAAAAAGATTTGTAAAAAAGCTTATTTTTATTCTGGCCAACCATTCAGCCTAAATTTTAAGCCATCATCAGGGTAAATAATAAAAAAATTTTATTTTATTTTTCTATTACCAAAGGGAATTGTGCTTATTCGAAAATCATATTAATTAATATTTCATAAAATAATTTTACATGTCAAATAATTAAATATTTAGGTAAATAATCTAATGGGTTATTATTATTTCTACCACCAATGAATATAGAACTCTCATACCTTCTATTCTCCGTCTTCATTGGTTTCTGCAAACCATCTCCCGTTGGCGAGCGCTTTCGGACATTGTCCATCTTCTGGCCGAATACAGACCGTGGCAGAGAACGTATATATTCGGCCAGAAGATGGACAATGTCCGAAAGCGCTCGCCAACGGGAGATGGTTTGCAGAAACCAATGAAGACGGAGAATAGAAGGTNTGTAAGTTATTGTGCAAAGTAATTAGGCCAAAATCCACAATAACCAAATAACTACACACACGCGAGGGCGCGAGCAGTAGAATTATGTATTTAAAATTATTATATTGGAATGTAACATTACATGAGTTATGTTTGTTTACAAAGCCTGAACATCTTCAGTATATAAAATCCTGTGCTTTAAAAGTTTTTAATTTAATAAATTAATTTTTTATAGATGGGAAAGGCAGGATTTTTAATACAAATTTTATGCCTCATTTCATTTTTTTTATTTTCTTTTTATGCCTATCAGTATAAAATTCCACTCTGGAGATTACAATCAACATTCCACTCCTTCCATAAATTTGTGATATTGATCAAATATCACATGAATTTTGACAGAAAATAAATTATAAGAACAAACTTTTCTTCAAAAATATGCATAAAAATATGCCTAATTGATTTCATAACTTTATTAAGCTTTAAATTAAACTTTTACCTGTATTAAACTGTTTAAGTCTGTCAAGCTATTTTGCGACAGTAAGACAGATTTTCAGAATAGAATCTTCTAAAAATTTTCCTTGATACATAAAATAAACAACATTCAAACAAACTTGGTTACAGGAAGTGTTGAATTTCGTTTCATTATAAAAACGATTCCGACGGTGTAACTCAACAAGAAATCATAAATGATTCTTAAATTCAGTGAAAGTTTTATGTTCATTCATGATTGTCAGAAAAACAGACAGAAACGAAATGTACCTATAGATAATCATTTCTCAGCAATAATGACAAAGGAAAGTAGAAATCGTCTTCAGAAGTCACTTGCATATTTTCTGAAATAGTGGTCCGACAGATCAACGTTTTTTCATGTCAGAATTCAACAAATGATGCTGCACAGAAATTTTAGAATAAAACATAAGGTTGCAGTGAATTAAATATTCTTTTTAAAAACTTAACCTGTTTTTTAATTAATTGATAAATTCAGTGCATAGTAGACAATTAACATTGCCTTTCATTCATTGTATTAACAAGAGTATTATTAGAATGCCGACCTAGTCTATGAGATCCCTTTTGAATATGAGCCTTGCACTGTTAACTCTGGGAAGGTTTTATAGAGAGAAAAATGCATGTACATTTTCATGGATGGTTAAAATATACCTTAAATGAAGCTGTAGGATGTGGCCCTCCTGTAAAACCCAAACTGGCTGCAAAGAGCTAAAATAAGAAGACAATTAATGAGAGGGAATAGAATAAAAAAAACCAACTGTCCCAGCCAGGAATCGAACCTGGATCTCCTGCTATCCGGGCCGGTGCATTTACCAATTATGCTACCAGGACGCGCTAGTTATCTCATTCAATTCCCTCTACACTAGCAAGAGCCTAACCCACGAGAAAGGCGTGAACTTCGTCTTAAACTCGAAGGAGCTGACATTGTCAAGCTATTTATAAATAAGAAGACTGTGCTTCAAAAATAATTAAATATTAAGTTATGCGAAAGAAAAACAAGAGACATCAGCTGGTCTCTGACAACCGGCAAAGGACAAAACTCTCGCAGAAAAAGTGCCACATTAATAAGCTCACCCTTGGTTTCTCAACAATGGGAAAACGCTTGTGTCTGACGCCCGCGCCTGCGCACACACACACACACACACACACGTCCTTTTGTACGCGCGGGACAGATATACAACCTCCCCCCCCCCCACTGCCTACTGGCCCCTGACACATAAAGCGGTCTCCATGTTTCAATAACCCATGGAAGGACTTGCCGCTAAACCGGAATTAATAGTCACTTCACCCACTGTAAATCCAAAAGCAGGGGTTACATAAATTTTCTATTATTTATCGTGCTGGCCATCTGGAAGGAAATGACCTTCCTAGGTATATTTGTGATGTAATAAATTTATCCTCATTGGTCACGCTAAAGTAGGGGGACATTCCAGGATGTTCGGCATTCAACACAAGGAAGAACGCGGACCCGAGGACTCCTCGAGGAATATTTTTTTCATGTGTCAATAATTATGATATCCATTGGGTTCTGATTGGTCTTTCTCTAACCCCTAACCTTCCACCCTTTCACGACATTGAATATCTCGACGTATCTAAAACGTTAGTGGCCTTGCTAAAATGTGTTTTCACAGTTTGTATTTACAATGACACAGTTTTGTTCGAATGGTATCGAGAAGATCAGACTTTCTCATTTTTTACAGAATAATTGTCTATTATCCCCTCCTATCGCTCAATCTGAGCCGCTGAAAAATTTTGTTTTGTATTTATTTCCTATCAATTACAATAATTTATAGGAATAAATTGAATAAGATATTTATTAACTATTTCCTTTAAACGAAATTTTCACAATATCCATTGTGCTACATTTAATTTGACGTTAAATATAAGTTAATATGTGGTAGTCACCATGGTGCTCTGTGTGTGTGTAAATTACCAGTGTGATCTTAAAAGCGGGAAAACGCAATCAGGTTTAAGAAGTAAGAACACAAAGGGTGTGTGAGGGAAGCGCTTTACACTTCCCATTGCTGCACTTGCTTCATGCAAAGTACATGATGGCAGAACATTTTATTTTAGATCTACTAAATTACAGAATTAAATAAATGGTTTGAAAAAAATAATCTAAATATCGATTTCGCTGTTTAAGATCATAAATAAGGGATCCGGCAAACCATCTAAGTAACATCTTTAAATATTTTCCTTTATATTCATTTCTTGTAAAAAAAATTATAGAATATTAATGTCATAAAATTAAATTTTAAACCTATTATGTCCTTTAAATTTACTTTATGTTATTTATAACTCTTTCTTCCTCAGTACCCAGTGTTGTTGGGCACGTGTCTAACAAGGGTTTCATGGATCTGTTGCCAGCTAAGATTCTTCTATCAATGCCTTTTGCCACATCATGATTGCTGTTCAATCGAAGAAGTCAAGTCCTTTCAATTTTTTTTTTTTTTTTTTTTTTTAATGTGCAGTTTAGATTTTATTAAATTGGCGCAAACCACTATCAGCTCCTAACGGCTCTAGAGATTAAAAGTTCATTTTAATGCGGAAAACTTCTTTTTTTTTACGATTTTTTGAGGTTTAACAAAGTTATACAGCTACAATAGACAGCTTTTGTTATTTATCTTGACATAAGCTAACTTAAAATTAATATTCAAACGAATTTCTATTTTATATTTAATTTTTTATTTGATGTTATGTTTTACTTTTTTCTCTTTTCGGAGTAGCGGCACTGGCCGTTCTCTCCCTCATGTCAATGCCACTCACAGCCATTGAACAACATTGGGGGCAATTATAAAATGTAAACTTACTTACAGAATGTAAAAACCAAATAAATATAAAAATTGTTATTGTACATAATCTGTGGGAATTAATCGATACTTAAAATAATGAAATTCAGCGAATTTCAGTTTAATTTTATCGTGTCTCTGGCTTTAGCAAGTTTTACCTCTACTTCTTAAAATGATCTGTTCTTTCTTACTCAAGAAAACAACGGGTGTTCAGTTTTTCTCCTTTAAATAAAACATGGAGTTTATTAGAGGGACGAGGGAGGGCATTGTATATGTGTGATGCAGCATGTAGTCAGCTGTATATGAAGTATGTATGAGGCAGTGAATGTAAACACTATTCTTAAATGGCCTTATTTATGCAGGGCGCGCTGAGGTCACTCTCCAGCTGATAGTGCTGGAACACTCGGTCTGGAGGTCTGGACTGNGGATACACGGTGAATGAGGGCTGGCGTGCGCTCTGAAGACGAGAGCTGACGAAGTGTGCGCGCGGGGGTGGACAGGCCGGGTTTTACTGCCACTCGTAAACCACTCGTGAGGGGTGACTTAACCGGGAGCACACCTCACTAAAAGTGAACGACTTCTCAATTAGCCGGCTACAGGAGGCACTTCCATCCTCTCCTGCCCTCATTGGAATAAATAAATATTCAGATAAGATAAATTTAGATAAACAAGATATAAGTATGATAAGGAGGGTGCTTACGTTTTTGTTTTTTTTGTTATCAGTGAAGGAGAAAATGGTGTCGCTTGAATAATTTATTTTATAACATTAATTAAGGGAGCGCTGTATTAGATTAAAGGGATGTTTTAATATTACAATTAAACTCTAAAAGCTCGATAGTTATTTCAACACTTTAAAGAGCTTATATAAAAGTTAAATCAATGCCAATCATCAGACACAACCATAAGCCGATAATCTTCAGCCTATTAAAATATTAAAAACCGATGGAGATAAAGAGAAATAGATAAAGAATGGTAGGGGAAATCTAAGTTAGTCGTAAATACAGTTATTCTTACAAAGCTTTAAATATATATCAACTACTAAACAATTAATGAGAGGGAATAGAATATAAAAATCTATCTGTCCTCGCCAGGAATCGAACTTGGATCTCCTGCTATCCGGGCCGGTGTGCTAAGCCGTTACACCACAAGGACTAGCTAGATATCTCATTAAATTCCCTCTACATTGGCGAGAGCCTAACTTAATATTTAGCCATTTATTGCCATTCCAATCTTCTGCGGATAAATATTGGTCACCCTATAGGAGGCTATGTTTCCAATTGAAATATTATATCTATTTATGTATATATTATGGTATTCTAATTTTATACAAAATATCTTAACAAATATTATTTCACCATGCCAAGGATGATCTAAAACTTGTCATGCAATACTNGGAGCGCTGTATTAGATTAAAGGGATGTTTTAATATTACAATTAAACTCTAAAAGCTCCATAGTTATTTCAACACTTAAAAGGGCTAATATAAAAGTTAAATCAATGCCGATCATCAGCTACAACCATAAGCCGTTAATCTTCAGCCTATTAAAATATTAAAAACCGATGGAGATAAGGAATGGTAGCGAAATCTAAGTTAGTCGCAAATACGGTTATTCTTACAAAGCCTCAAATCATATCAACTACTATTTAGCCATTAATTGCCATTCCAATCTTCTTGGATATATATTGGTCACCCATAGGAGGCTATGTTTCAAATTGAAATTATATATCTACATATGTATATGTTATGGTATTCTAATTTTATACAAAATATCTTGACAAATATTATTCCACATATGCCAAGGATGATCTAAAGGATATCCTAAATCAGCTTTCAGAAGATATGCAGGTAGGCAATAAAATAAATTTTAAAAAATGTTTCCGCATGAATAANTTGGAGTCTGGATGTTTATATGTCGTTCCTACTTAAAACGGTTACTATGAACTCGAGCTATTAGTATGAGGGTTCGTAAATTCAAAATTTCAAATTTTATATTTCTCTATTCTTTTTCATATAAAGAAAATAAATTATTGTAGAATAATTATCAGTTTATTATTTTTTTTTTTTAATTCTACTTGTCTTGATAATTAGGTCATTTACTTTTGAGAATAATTTTTATTTTTCAGGAAAAAATATCCTCAAAAACTCTTCATTTATAAACAATGTATAGCAGTTGTACCATATACACACTTATTGAGTGTTGACATATGTAATGGAATACATTGATCTTAAATATAATTTTATGTCTAAAAATTTTTAGTTTTTTCCAAAAATTCTGTATGATTTTCTCCATAAAACTATTAAACTCGTGGGAGAAGTAATACAAGAAATATCATCTATTACATAGAAAAATCTTCTCCTATGATGGAGGGAGGAATTCTTCAATATTCTTCTTGTTTCTTCATTCAAATTAATTGCTTTCATTTGATACAAGTTATCAAAAAGTTATTTTAAACTTTTTTTTATTTTTTAATTTAAATGAACACTTACAACAAGAATACGCTTGCAAAGAGACCTCGCCCTTATTTACATTTGATTATATTTCATATAGCTTAAATAGTTCTCCTTTATTGTCAAGCAATTTTCATTCAAAAGAACTTGGAATTAAAATGTCAGAAAAGTTCAATATCACTCTCTCATTTTCAGTAATTTTTTACCACATCACTCATTATAAAAGAGGCAATTATTTTAAAACTCAATATGACGAAAGTATAAACCTATATACTCCATACTTCCTTCCCTGATAAGAACATAAACAAAGCTGATAAGCAATAACTAATCCTAGAGTATTGTGAAACGACTTTTTAGCAAAGCACGGGACTGACGTCCACCAAGGCCGCAAATCAGCACAGCTTCGTGTCTGCCGATGAACAGTCACAGGATGGCTAATATTATTCATAAATGCCGAAAATAAATATTCCTAAAATGGGACCGTTACCCCCTGAGCAGACCGGCTCCCTGCGACATTCTACTGCCTTACGTAGAAGTTTCTGCTCAGACAAAATCTTTTTCTTGTTGATAAAACTATCAGGCAGTTGGAATAAGAAAAATTTTATAAACCTCGCTCACCAGGAGAGGGTTCCAGCGACAAACAAAAGCTTTTCCGAGCCATAGGTGCTTAGAATAGGGTGGTTATCTCTTGATAGCTTCTCTTAACATGCCGGGTTAAGAAAAATTTTAAAAACCTGGCGGTTACGAGTCCCATATTAAACAGGGTTCCAGAGACAAATAAAAGCTTTTCCGAGCCATAGGTTATCTCTGGATAGCTCCTCTTAACATGCCGGGTTAAGAAAAATTTTAAAAACCTGGCGGTTACGATTTCCATATTGGACAATGTTCCAGCGACAAACAAAAGCTGTTCCGAGCCATAGGTGCTTAGAATAGGGTGGTTACCTCTGGACAGCTTCTCTTTACATGCCGAGTAAAGAAAAATTTTAAAAACCTGGCGGTTTCGAGTCCCATATTAAACAGGTTTCCAGAGACAAATAAAAGCTTTTCCGAGCCATAGGTGCTTAAAATTGGGTGGTTACCTCTGTATAGCTCCTCTTTACATGTCCAATGGTTGAACGTGAGGTAAAATAAATAACAAATTAGATATCTGTCTGTTCGTGTATGTGAGTGTGTGTGTGTGTGTGTGTGTAAAAAATAGTAACCTAACAATTGACGTACATTTGTAAAATGTTCTACTATTTTTAAGTTGTAATCATTATTATTTGACTTAAATCCATTAATTTTTTTAAATTTAAAGCAGACTGATACAAAATTATTTTACTTACCAAGAACTGGTAGTATTACTCTATAATCAACGCTTACCTGCACAAAATAAAATCATAAAATAATTTATAAGTTTACTAATGCACTAAATAATTAGCAATAAGATTAGATAAACAACGACAACTATGACTATTGATAAACATGTTTCTCTGGCACTACTATTCATTGTACAAGAGTCATATGGTGGACGTATTTATCTTACGACAGCACAAGTATTATTCAAATTGTGTGAGCCCAGTTTGACCAGATCCTCCTACTGGAGCGCTGCCGAAAAAGAGCATACACAAGAACACACTAAGGGAACAGGTTAGTGGCTCAGTCCTCGCACGACCAGATAACAGTCCTCCGTTGCTGCTATCAGCTGATCCGCGAGATAAGTTAATGGAGGGAGCGTGTACTTCAGGACCCTGTGTAGGCGCCGCCGCAGCACTCCGGGCTGTCATCTAACTCCGTCTCTCCGGCAGCTGTCGTCCTGAGGATTCAAAAGATCTTCAAGTTAAGTACACTCAGCTTTGCAGAATCAAATGATGTCCTCATGTTTGGTCATGGGGGGGAGGGGCTAACTACAGGTTGCCACCCCAAACTCCTAAACACCCATGGCTCAGGACAAGCTTTTATTTATAGATAGATAAAAGCTTGTCCTGTGCGAGGTTTCAACCCGCAGCTCCAGGATTGCGAAACACGAAGGGATACCCTGAGCTACCATTTTACAAAAACAACAAGAGTAGGGGACGACGTGCAATCTAGCTTACAGAAACGTATCAGCTGAATTGTTTTGTTTCGCCCTCTACAAGTACTGGTGAACCAAAGAGCATTCCTTTCGTCCCGTATCAACAGGGGGATATCGGTTCTATTAAAAGGCAGTAGAGGACGAATTGCTCGAGGTTTCTATCTCAAAGAAGATGTTTGTTATTCTTGCCCTTAAATTGAGCCCTTATCTCAGGATGGTCAGAGACAGGTTTGTTTGTAGGCGCTCCCCCTCGACTATAAAGCAAGCCACCTGGTCCGCGTGTGGAGGCAGGCTCGCTAAAATAGGCTCCGGGCCCGGGCCGCCAGCACTCCTCCTGCCTCTTCTCGTACTCCCACCGTCGCTCAGATCTTTACCTACTCCCCCTCCAGCGCAAGGAAGGGATTCGCGCAACAAGCTCTATGGTCGTGTTATTTGTCATCAAGACTAAGACTAACACAAAGTGCAATCATGGTACAAACGTGAATCTCATTACTGTAGGGCAATGAGTACAACCCTGTATGTCAACAAAATGTTTCTTTATTCTTTGACTTCCACATCTTTATTCCATAGAGATAGAAGCATAGCAATTGGCATGAAATAAAAAACTATTAATGTTATTCATTTCATAAAATTCATTCCGGTATACTAAGCTGAAGAAGGTCCGAAAATTGTGTCGTTCTTTTAAACACCTATAACTTCATAATATTTTTTTTGGTTATGTTAATTAATTTAATGGTTAATGTTAAAATTAAATATACATGAAATTATACATGATAATGGATTAAGGCATATTCATGAAAAAGGATTAGTCTGGGATTCGGTCTTGGGATTGAAGAAATAAAAACTGATTTGTAAGTAAAAAGTTTTAATTATTGCCTATGATTCAGTCTAAATTTCAGGCATTCTTCAGGTTAGTGGGGCCAGAGAGAGAGAGGGAGAGAGAGTGAGTGAGGGAGGGAGGGAGAGAGAGGAGAGAGAGAGAGAGAGGGGGGGAGAGAGGGAGAGAGGGGGGAGAGAGAGAAATAGCCTCCTACTTGAGAGCAACTATATTATAACTATTTATTCAGTCATAATTTAGTTGCTCTCAAGTAAGAGCTCTCCTCCTACATCATCCCCATTGCCCTAATTAAGACCTTACATTTAGGCCGATACATTGGCAATAATAAAAAACATTTTTGATTTACAAATTAGATTTATTCAAATCCCAAGACCGAATCCCCGACCAATCCTTCCTCATAAAGTTCGTCAGTCAACTGACTAGGACGTGCACATTTCTTGCCTGAAATGGAAGTGCAAGGTTCCGGTAGATGGCTTATCTTAGTCACTCCAAAGATCGTATGGAGATGTCAGAGGCGCATACCTAGTAGTAGGAGAGCTGAGAGTAGCTTGATCTACTCTGACCAATATCTGAGCCTCATCTCTCGTCACTAATCCCAATCGCTCGGCCCTCCCCGTCCTAGGTGGCTGGGCGGAGGCGGGTTTTTGTCAGGGCCTTCTTAGAGCACAGCTGTCACCGGCCTGATTATCCCCCGCCGCGTTATCGGCCCTATCTCCGCTGCGACGAGCGGCCCAGAGAGTGGGGTGGAAAAAACCTGTCGGAACCCACGGATTATAAGGGTGGGGAGAGGGATTGCGCGGGGGATGTGAGAGAGAGAGAGAGATAGGCGGAAGCGGGAAGACGTGACAAAAACTAAGAGGATTAGCCGACGGTAGTACGTATTTCCCAGCTAAGCCACTCTCCTTTCTACAGTCTGAGCGTCAATCAGATCGATTCACCTACTATTGACATACTACCTATAATTATGAATTGTTTGGGACAAAACATAGAAGCTAATAAATAATAAACATTAAAGAATTCAAGTTAAGTAAATTTTGTTGCTCATTTTAAAATAAATTTTGCAATTTAACAGAAAAATAATTTTTGTATTACCAACTTAAAATCTTAAACATTAAAAGGAGAGGATAGTTATAGATGCCATCAGTCGTAATTGAATTACTTTAAGCAGGAATCTCTCTCTTTTCTGATGAAGGCCTGAAATTTAGGCAGAAACGTTGGCGAAGATAAAAGTTTTTTTTTTTTGGTTTACAAATTAGTTTTAATTCTTCAGTTCCCACGACCGAATCCCTTACTAACCACTCACCATAAAACTCGACGGTCAAGCAGTAGATTTCAAATTATTAAACTTTATATCACGAAAGCTCAGCTTTTATAAATTAGACTAATTATTCATATTTCATTAAATATATTTTAAATAAGGTTAAATGACTAATTTGATCACGTAAGTCAGAGGTGGCACTGAAGAGTTAGACTCATCTTTTGTTAGATAACCTGCAGGGAGGCTCTAGACTGTTCGGGAGTAAACAATTGGATGAAGCAAAGGGCATTATAAAATATGTTTTCAATGTTCGTTATTCGAAAATGAATGACATAAAATTTCATTTTAAACCTATTATGTGCTAATTAAACATTTTTATACTAATAGCGATGAGGATTTAATTATTAAAATTTTTCATCTTCTGAATTCCCTACTCCCTCAAACAAATTCAGCTTTTTTGAAATAGGAAGGGTTTTTGTTTTAACCCTTCATCACTTTAGACATGTGCCTCTTACAAAGACAACAGCGTCAAGCCTTGCCTAAAACCTGACAAGAGGAATGTGACAAAAAAGTATTTGTGAAAAACCAAAGGGAGTAGTGTTATTTGCTGAAATTTGTATACACTTCGACAATCCTTTACACGTGAAAGAGATTTGCTTTCATAAATTTTCAATAATTATGGGTGATTCAACCTACACTGTATAGCATTGGGAATGAAGGAGGTACTGCTTAGAAATAGGTGATTATAAAATTTCAGTATCCACAAATTCTATAGGCTNAATATATTTTAAATGAGATTAAATAACTAATTTTATCACGTAAGTCAGTGGTGGCACTGAAGGGTTAGACTCATCTTTTGTAAGATAACTTGCAGGGAGGCTCTAGACTGTACAGGAGTAAACAATTGGATGAAGTGCTTAACATCCAAAGAGGCATTATAAAATATGTTTTCATGTTCGTTTTTAGAAAATGAATGGCATAAAATTTCATTTTAAACCTATTATGTTCTATAACATTTTTTATACTAATAGCGATTAGGATTAAATTATTAAAATTTTTTATCTTCTGAATCCCCTACTCCCGCAAACAACTGCAGCTCTCTTGAAATACGAAAGCGTTTTCGTTTTAACCCTTCATCACTTTAGACATATGCCTCTTACAAAGACAACAGCGTCAAGCCTCGCCTAAAACCTGACAAGAGGAAATGTATTTGTGAGAAACCAAAGGGAGTAGTGTTGTTTGCTGAAATTTGTATACACTTCGACAATCCTTTACACGTGAAAGAGATTTGCTTTCATAAATTTTCAATCATTATGGGTGATTCAACCTACACTGTATAGCATTGGGAATGAAGGAGGTACTTCTTAGAAATAGGTGATTATAAAATTTCACTATCCACAAATTCTATAGGGTTCTAATGAGGAAAAACAAGCAACAAATATTTATATATGTATCCTACACATGTAAAGGAGACTTATCCCTTGATTTGAAATGTCCTTTGAGAAAAGGATGTAGTGCAAGTCTAAAGAANCTAATGGCGTTTGTCTGTATGCAGGTGAGAGGAGAACAGATAGGAGCGCAGTCGCCTCCTCGCTCCGTTCTCTCAGATGGTACAGGTTATCTAATGATTCAACCTACACTGTATGGCATTGGGAATGAAGGTGGTACTGCTTAGAAATAGGTGATTATAAAATTTCAGTATCCACAAATTCTATAGGCTTCTAATGAGGAAAAACTGTCAACAAATATTTATATATGTATCCTACACATGTAAAGGAGACTTATCCCTTGATTTGAAATGTCCTTTGAGAAAAGGATGTAGTGCAAGTCTAAAGAACTCGAATGAGTAACATAATTTCGCATATATTTCATTTTATTTAATTCTCAAAAAAGCTAATATTAGCAATGATATTTAAAATTTTGCCCTGTTCTGAATTTCTTCTTGCCCAATTTTAAATTCTGAATTTTCAATACAATGCTAAAATACATGAACACACTGAAATTTTAAACAGATGATATTCTTATTTTTGCTTCCCTTATATTATTATTAATTAGTGCAAATTTTAAGATTTTGTTTTAAAATTACATGCTCATGACGACATAAAGAGTTTTTTTTTAATGTAAAGGAAATCTTTTCAAGTTAAATTAATCTTTAGCGAAAATACAGTTATGAAACTCTTTATAAGTTATCTTGAGTTAAGCTTCTTTTAAAAATAAATAAATTAAATAATTAAGTGAATTAAAAGTAATTAAGTTGCCCATGGATAGTTATCGATCAGCTTAAATTTAATTTAGTCATTTACAAGTTTATAAAAAAGATAAGAGTTTTAAATTTAATTAGCATTTAAAAAGTTCTTGTGGCAAAAATGACTAGAATACTAAAGAAGCTAAATTATATAATTTTCCTCTCATCAAAAGTTTTCTGAAAGTGAAAGATAAGATTTTTAAAATTATTATGAAGAGTAATCTCGGTAGCCCGTGGCCTTTCTGTCATGGAGAAATCCTTTTAAGTTTATTATAATTATATATTTTAATAAACAGCTCAGTAAAATGTTTTGAATAAACTTTGCAATACAAACCAACATTCAATAAAGGTTTTAATTGTAAATTCATCAATAAATAGCCTATCCTTATATTAAAAATGATAATAAAGTTGTTGAATGAGATTAAATGTACTTAGTGATTTGAATGTTCGGGAAAGATTAATTTGCAGATTCATGAAATATGTACCAGAAACTAAAGAGATATATAAAAAATTTATATCAGTGTCAATGAAATAGTTGAAGATGATATTTGTAAGGAATTTGGAGGGTTATTAAGTTCCATAGAGCACTATAGACAGATATCATAAATAGCCATTGGAAAATAGGTAAGTTTTAAACGCCTCTGAATTGGCGACCCCCTACACACATAATTCCTCGTTACTGTTGGACAAAACGTGCAAAAATAGCTGAGCAAATAAACATGGAGGCACCACCCACCCAGGTCGGCTAAATCCACTCGGGGTGGAGGGGTGGGGGAGGGACAAGTCCCCCGATTGGAATGTAATTAAATACATGATATAGTGTAACAATTGTCGGGTTTATGGCACTAAAGGGAAGAGAGGGGGGCTTTATTGGCTCGCCGTAGATTACAGGCTGCGATAAATTGTGCCGGATACATCGGTTAGGTTAGGTGTTCACGTCCGAGGATGCTGTTTCTCTAACAGCTGTCCAGGTCCCGCCATTTTCCACCCTCTTAAATGCCTCCTAGATATTATAGCATATAACCATATGTTACCTTAATGTCTTCTGTTTAAATTTACTGTAAAATAAAGATCCCTGAATGGAATTAATGTGTAAATAAGTGAAATATATGTACAAGAAATGTGTTACCTGATCTTACAAATTAATATGTTTAAATTAAATTTATGATTAATAACTACAAATAATTAAATGTAGTAAACTTAAATGTAAAAGAAAATTATACGGAATAAAACATGAATTTAAAAATATTAAATACGAATAT
>KZ807152.1:536459-550925 GCA_000696205.2 Oncopeltus fasciatus
ACAAACCTCCTATCAAATCCGACGTATCCAATCCTTCCAGTCCGAAGTCAACATAACCATAGTAAAAACCCTCTACAATGATTTCCGAAATGACCTCGTCAAGGACACAATTCCCTCTCATTTCACCAAGTTCCATTCCTGGCTCCTGCAACATCCTAATCTGATGAGCTATCTTCCCAAACCCATCAAGGTAATCCTACAAGTCGACTCAAACGGAGATGGTCACTTGGATCTTCTACAAGTGAAGAACTAAGTTAATTATTATTTATATTTCTTTATATCTGTTATCATCATAGTTTAAGCCATAGTTCGTTTTTTCTTAAGCCAATTAATAATATAGTGAGAAATTTACATTATGAAATTTTATTTTTAAAAATTAATAATTAAATTTATAAAAAAATGATCTGTAAAGCTTCCCACGTGTGCCAAACAATGCTGCTACTTTCTCTACTCACGACGTGGTTTTACTTTTTACGAAAATCTTAAAATATGTTGTTTAGAAGCATACATGAGTATGTCTAAGAACGTTAAAGGGATATATTTTACAATCTATATTTGAGAGTTTAGTGGGCCCCTCTCTTTTGAAATATTTAAACTGAATTCAGTATTTTTTATTGAAAAATTCTAAAATAATTCATGTTCCTAATCGATTAGGAAATGAGATGGTTTTGAAGGAAAGCGAATCCTATAATAATAGCAATATCTTTATTGCTATTAGAGATATGAAAAGTTTATTGAACATAATAAACGAGAAGTGTAATTTTTTAACAATGAGGTTCTATAACATTTTTATTTTTAAAAATGTTAATTAATGAAGAGATTTACGAATATAACTAAGATAGGTGAATGCTTCTCCCACTCTTCATTCTCGGCCAATCTAGAGCAAACTTAGGAAGTCATTCCTTTCTTGCTCATTGTTCTCTCCGCAAGTTAACTAAAGTTCCTTATTTACACTTATGTAAGTCCATACTTGATGTTACATGTGACATCTGCTTAGAGATTGCGCCGCTCCTGCGTGACTGACTTACTTCCAGAGTGCATTGTGTGCCTCGGGGGGGACCGGGTAGATCAGGTTTAAGATCCCCATACAATTTAGCAGACCGTGGGAGGCGCCTAAGAATGTTTTATTAGGACACGGGTATCGAGACGTGCCGAACGTACGTGTAGCCTATAGGACCTTATCACATATCCCCGTGATAAGGTCGGTCGCTAATGGCGTTTGTCTGTATGCAGGTGAGAGGAGAACAGATAGGAGCGCAGTCGCCTCCTCGCTCCGTTCTCTCAGATGGTACAGGTTATCTAATATATATGGCATTCCCATTAATTTTAATAAGGTTTAAAACAGGTCCTGCTAAACAAAACATAAATTAAAAAATACAGAATACCCATTACATATCCCCCCAAAAATTGCAGTCCCTTCAACTACTCATTAGGATTTCTTGATGTGAATAATATAAGGTTCATGCAGGAGATATTAGTCAGGGTTTCGGCTAGGATTAGAAAAATAAAATACTCGAAGATTATTGGGAAATTATTTTAATTTGGCAACGTTTCGTCTTGTCACTTGTGAGTCATCATCAGGGCGATAGTTATGCCTGGAGAGTCTCAGAGGGAGATTTATGGTCACATGTCAGACTGCAGAACTTAACTGAATTTTATTAAACAGCAGTTTAGCTCTGCAGTCTGACATGTAACCATAAACCTCCCTCGGAGAATCTCCAGACTATCGCCCTGATGATGATTTACAATTTAAGTCATCATCAGGGCGATAGTAAAACAAAACAATTACCCAGTAATTTTCGAGTATTTTATTTTTCTAATACTCGCCGAAATCCTCACTAATTTCTCCAGCATAATAAAATACATTTTTGTGATCAAATTTGATCTCATAATTATTTAATAAATTTAGGAAAGTGTATTTATAGTATAAAAATGCTTTGACCGTTGCTAATTATTTAAATATTAAACATATCATTATTCAGTTATTTAGTCACTTCATGAATATATATACACACACACATACACACACAAAACCCTACTAACGTTCTGTCAACGACACTGTTGCATTCCTTGAAAGAATGGAATTTGAAGTCTTAGCGAAGAAGCAATGAAAACCTGACACATGATTATTATGGTTATTCATTGATTGTTAATACATTCCACCAGAAATTAAATAGCCCGAAATTAAATTTAAATTTTGTTTTCATGCTTTTAACTGACAGGATTAAAGGTACTCTAGAATATATCACAATTAATAAAAAATGTATTTATATATTAAATCTATGTATCATTTTTCACGACATTAAAATAAAGAAAATAAACTTGTTCTATAGTTCATAAATAATTCTAATTGAAATACTACAATTGAACATAGTGGAATATTGAAGCGAATAAACAAAAAAGTACTATTTCTTTGCCAAAAATTAATGGAGGAATATAAATTTTAATAAGCAGTGTTCGAGTATTGTTTATTATATTTTATATTTAAGCAACTGTCAAAGAAGGAATATTTCATGATTTTTTTTTTTTTTTTCATTTTCATAATACTTGAATACATTGAAAGAGGCCAATTCAAGTCTCAAAAATGTATATTTTAATAATTAATCACTATAAAATATATCGGCTTAAGTGGACCATCCTTGAATGTGGAATGATAAGTAGAAGAAAGATAAATCCTAAATTAAATGATTAAACAATTAATGAGAGGGAATAGAATAAAAAAATCGATCTGTCCCAGCCAGGAATCGAACCTGGATCTCCTGCTATTCTTTTATTCTATCATCTCTCATTAATTGTTTAAAATTTACGTGGGATAAAAATCCACAACCAAATAAAATATTCCTATATTAAATGTTTTACTTTTCAAGACACACATGCCTCAATAATCAAACAATAAGTTACACATTTATTATTTAATTAATCTAAGGTAACTTACCAAGACTAATAAGTTAGTACTTAGAGTTAAGTCTTGTACAACTGTACATCATTATATAACCTTACTAATGTAACCTACCTTCTATATTATTATGCACCATAGCCTTAGTACATTTAACATTTACAGATATATTCATACTTCATAAAGTAATTATAATATAGAAAGTATATTCTCGAAATATTGAACTAGACCAAATTGTTGTACAGTATTATTTGACTAAAATTCTCAATAATCAATTAATTTATCTTGTCTGGTCAATACGTCACACATTATATATATATATATATATATATTCTGTGTATTTGTAGACGATCTAAGGTTCTAATTTGTAAAATAAAGAAATCAAATTCGGTAGATAAGCATATACTTGCAAATTGTAGGTCTGTTCGTTAATGAGTGAAACCGGTCGAAGGG
This sequence comes from Oncopeltus fasciatus, assembly GCA_000696205.2. Taxonomy (NCBI): domain Eukaryota; kingdom Metazoa; phylum Arthropoda; class Insecta; order Hemiptera; family Lygaeidae; genus Oncopeltus; species Oncopeltus fasciatus. The sequence continues at coordinate 539,809 of KZ807152.1, forward strand.
TATTGAAAAATCATCATATTAGTTTTTATTACGGTTGAGAAATAAAATTATAGACCACAGCAGGTGTAAAAAGAAGTTTTCTGACATTAGAGTTCATTAACATTTTTATGAAAAACGTATATTAAAGAAAAAACTATAATTCTTACTTCGGAGGTTAGGCGACCCTGTTTTAATGTTTTAATATAGAAAATAACATCGACTATTAGGTAATGATATTTATTGTGATTAAAAATATGTAATCCCACGTTACATATTTTTATACATTTAATACAAAGGGAGCCAGAAAAAAAAAATCGTTCTACCTCAGCCAAGACACGAACCTGGAAGAGACCCCTCGCTTTCCAGGCAAGTATGCTGACCACTGCATAACCTAGGCAGGCTATATAATCTTTCCAACTGCCTGTACTTTACTCCGAGTCTAAACCCTCGAGTAAGACAATATATCGTCTTATACTCGAAGGAGCTACATTTTTGGGATATTTGTTAGACTCTCGTTTTTCCCGATATTTCTTTTCACGTAATGATACTAGTTGTGGTATTTAATCCCAAGTTAAATTGTTTATACAAGAAATGCATAGGGAGCCAGAAAAAAAATTTTACTACCTCAGCCGGGACATCGACTATTAGGGTTTCAGTATATTCTAATATAGGGGATAAAAAGCCTGAACGCTGGCAAACGGGAAATATACTTAAAAAATTAATGAGAGAGAATAGAATAAAAAATCTAACTGTCCCAGCCAGGAATCGAACCTGGATCTCCTGCTATCCGGGCCGGTGCACTTGCCAGTTGTGCTACCAGGACNAAAGGAGTTTTCTGACATTAGATTTCATTAACATTTTTATGAAAAACGTATATTAAAGAAAAAACTATAATTCTTACTTCGGAGGTTAGGCGACCCTGTTTTAATGTTTTAATATAGAAAATAACATCGACTATTAGGTAATGATATTAGTTGTGGTATGTAATCCCACGTTACATTTTTTTATACAAGAAATGCAAAGGGAGCCAGAAAAAAAATCGTTCTACCTCAGCCAAGACTCGAACCTGGGTCTCCTGCTTTCCAGGCAAGTATACTGACCACTGCATAACCGAGGCAGGCTATATAATCTTTCCAACTCCCTGCACTTTACTCCGAGTCTAAACCCTCGAGTAAGACAATATATCGTCTTATACTCGAAGGAGCTACATTTTTCGGATATTTGTCAGACTCTCGTTTTTCCCGATATTTCTTATTAAATAATGATATAAATTGTAGTATGTAATACCACGTTAAATTTTCTATACAAAAAACGCTGAGGGAGCCAGAAAAAAAATCTTACTAGATCAGCCGGGACATCGATTATTAGGGTTTCATTATATTCTAATATAGGGGATAGAAATCCTGAACGCTGACAAACGGGAAACAAACTTAAGTTACAAAGCTCCTCCGTGCCGGACTCTTTCTGGTAAGTCATTACTGGCCGATGGAATTGATTGAAAACGGTGTAGAAGAGAGACTGGAAATAGGAGCGGAGGCCCAGTAAACAATTCCACCCAATTGAGAAAACATCTTCCCGAGTGGCGGTCGCCCATAACTGCCCCATTACGCGGAGTTATGACCCCGCCATGGTGCGCTCATCCTCCTCACTGCTGATTTGTGCCACGGCTGCCGGTACCTTCCGACGTGGGACTCTGCAACACCTTACAGTATACCTGTTATAGGTATATCCTAAACCCTGTATGACATACCATCCGCTTCAGTAAGAGAGGAGCTACATGGACAAAGCATATTTTCCAGATTCCATAAAATATGACTATTTAATATTTATACTCATTAAGTACAGCTTTGAAAGAGTAGTCGATATAAAAAAAAATATGTCGTTGATACGTTAATTTCGCTGAGGCTGGCCCTTGGCCTATCAGTTGCCACCCGGTAGCGCAGGGAGGAGCTTAATCCCCTTGACGAAGATCAAATTAGTTATTTTTTCTTATTTGTCAATCTCTAATAAAATAATATAAATTCCATTAGTTTGCCCTTTTCTGCGAGACGGCTTAAAAAAAATACGAGTCATGTAGTTCAAGAAATAAATAAATTCTTGCAAGCAGGATTTGCGTAATCTGTTTCATTGAGATGGGCAAACATTTGAGTACATGATGAATTATACATTATAGCCCTATGGCTCCCCACTATAGTTATAGTTATATCTATGGACAGTTATGTAAAAGAAAAGACCACAGAACCTGACACTAGACTGGCTAGGAAGAAGGAAGAGTGGGGGAAGTACTCAGCTATCGTAGTCATACACATATATATCTTCCTTATATTAGCGATTTTAGGAAAGCGGTTATAAGACATAAACTTAAGAAAATTGATTTCACACCTATTATATGCTAAGTCCAATATAAACGAAGATACCCATAAAATGTTTTTTGTTGGAGTTCGGAAAAGCTAGATCCAAAAAATACAATTTAAAAATTAGTAGTTTTTAAATTAACTGCCAAACGTTTTGGCTTACATTGTAAGCCATCTTTAAGGCTATCATGAAGGTGAGAAGGGACGTCGTGTCACCAGGATCCCGTTTTCATGTTATGCCACTGAATGGCTTGATTTCCCTTTCGTAAAAAGTGTCGTTAATGAAAATTTCAAGCTAATAAGAGGGAGAGCTTTATTTTAATCTTAATTGCGATTGAATATTATATTCTTTTTTTCTTCAATCTTTATTTACACCATAAGGAAAAGTCTCTTAGTTTTCACACCACCTGCTTCGCTATTTATTTATATTTTTTTATGGGATCATATATGTTTCTAACTATCCTTTTAAGAATTAATTCTAAATTCTTATTGATTTTGTGTGCCTCCTGAGAGCAAAGATAATTTATTAATTTTTGAGAATAAGAAGAAGGAAGCTTTCTGCTGGGAAATAAGCAGTGTTTCCACTTACTCATGGAGCGAGCTTATTCCAGTCATTAATTGAAAAGAAACCGCTTGTGGGAAGAGACCGGACCCCTATGAATATATAAACAGTGCATGCGATTTTTGCACCCTCGCCGAGTGTGGCATTGGCACACACACACATACATGCACACAGTCGGCGGGGGTGGTTGACCGGGGTGAGGCCGCAAAAGGCAAAGTGACGTCAGAGCCGGGCCCCAGAGTGGGCGGGGACAGCTGTCCCCAGAGATACAGACCAGGGAAGCCGGAGTCCAGCGGGAAGAGGTCCTCGGGAGTGTCCCGGGAAAGGGAAGATGTAAGACGAAGGATACGGGGAACACGAGCCCCCAACATGGGAGCAAATCATGCTCCAGGTGTGTGCGCGCTTTCTTTACGAGCCGGCGCTGATCACCGCTACATCATCATGGCTGCACTATTGCCTCCGGGACAGTGATAGCTATCGACGGTAATGTCCTCGCATCGGAGACATTTCACCCGGTGGAGCTCATTGCTTACCATTCCAGTCCCATTTTACATGGGGAAATAATAAACCCAACCCAAACAAACCTTCTCTATAGATAGCAATCTCTCACAAGGCAATTTAAACTCAGCTGAAAGAGAAGGCCGAAAAGCACATATATATAATTGCTAAATGTTACATGGTACACCTACATAACGGTTTTGGCATATACATCGCACCAAAATATATGTATCCACCCGGATGCATTTCAACTGTTGGTAGTCAAATATTATAAATCTGTATCCTGGAGAAATTAGTCAGGTTTTCTTCTAAGATCAGACAAATAAAGTACTCCAAAATGTAAGTATTAAACGTACAAATTCAGGTAAATAATACCTCAAGTCTGCCTTTCCAACTTTCCTTTGAAGGGATTAACCCGGCCATTGTTACCTAACATTGAAGTGTGCCGACAAACCCTCTCCCAACCCTTTTCATTGGTTGTCTCTGCAGAAAATAACCTCAGTTGTTTATGGTCTGACATGTGACCATAAACCTCCCTCGGAGATCTCTCCAGACATCATTATCGGTACATATAAAGTTGTTTTTTTTTTTTAACATATAACATTGACATTTAGAATTCATATTTTTATAGTTTAGTTTAATCTGTAAATCTTTTTCTGCAATATACCTTACCTCATCTCTGTATTTTCATTTCAATCTATAATTCTTTAAGTGAAAATTCTGGCAATCGAAATTATTAAGTACCTGTACACTTAATATCACAAAATAGCAATATAAGTTGTAAAACAATTCACACCAGTTTATTCACAAAACTTTGTTAAATTTTCCTTGTGCAAATAAATTATATTTCATGAGGTACATTAGTGATGGAATTTGACTTACCAACTCTGAATTTTGCCTTCTGTTTAGCAGAGTTCACTTTGTGAAATCAAGCTATTAACAATGGTACCGTGTGACTCCATGTATTTTTGTGAGTGTGTTTTTATTTATTTGTATTTTACCGTTTGATCTTTAGTGTTCGCAATTTTTAAAATACACAAACTTTAATTTTGCAAAGCAAAATGCTCTGTTTTTGTATATTAAACGCAATTTTTTTTAAGAACTTTATTTATCGACCAGCTTTTTTCCTCACCTCTGATAACACTCTAACCGATATCAATGATCATTTTCTTTTGTATATATTCTCTTTGAGTATGTAGGAATGTATGAATCCTTAAAATGGGTAATAAATAATTCCTGTCCTCACACAGATACATTTATGCACACTGATAGTGAAGTGCAGCCTCTCAATTGGAATGTAGCTGAGCACGGCTCTCCTCATACAGTGGAAACGCAATAACCTTTCGTGAAGGTACTTCTCGGCTGCGGTTTCCCTAAAGCACCAGACGAAGAAGCTTTCTTGTAGACGGACAAGACAACTCAGGCCCAAAATCAGATGGATTAGCTGGAAGTTCGACACATGTCAAAACGGCTACCTTCCTGACAACCTGCTTTCACTCATTTGAATACAGGATCGCCGGTAGTCTTCACGCCTCGTCAGGCCAGAGGACATCCTTTATTCTTCCTTCCCCATCGTTTATTTAGTTTTATTTTGACTTGGCCCCCTTCAATTAGAGGGAAACAAGGATTATTTAGGTAGAACCGCCTCTGACTACCCTCCTGTAGTGTTCCCCTCATACTTTCCAAACAGAATATTTATTGGAATCCGATCTTTGAAGGCTCTCTCGCAACAGGGAACTGGTTTTACAAACATTCACTCCTCATCTCATTCCCTCTCTCGTTCTTCCTTCCATGTTTTTTTTCTTTTAAAAAAATAAAAATAAAAAAAATTAAGGGAAAAAGGAATAAACACGGGGATTACCCTCACATAAATTAAGAAATATTATTATGAGATTAGCATATGTAATAGACAAGAATATAATAAACCATCCATCATAGGTTACGGTTTTATTTCGGCTAGTGAGAATTTAAAACTATTTTTTCATTTATTCGCAATAAATTTGTATATCATATAATGATAAGTCTTGACTCAGAAATATTTTCACAATTCTTTAATGTAATAGCATACTTTGAATAATACTTATATTTAAGTCAAATATAATTATAAACGTATTAAAAATTATCATGGTTATCACAGAGGATGTGGGTGTCGGTCACAGGGGTAAAAAATCTGAATTAAAATTCCGACAGTTTCGGAATTTATAATTCCTTCTTCAGATCCTACATTACAATAGATGACACTAAATAAAAATCCAGTCATATAGTTACAATATGAATAATTATTCAAAAAAGTTATTTGTGGTTAAATATAAATAATTCTTTATTAATTAATCATATTGTAACTGTATATAGTGTCATTTTCTGTTATAATGTAGGCTCTGAAGAAGGAATTAAATATTCCGAAACTGTCGGCATTTTAGTATAATGTTTTTACTCCTGTGACCGACACACTAATTCCACGTCCTCTATAATTATAATGTTAATACTATGAATTATATAAATTTTATAAACCATATGGATGATAAAAAAATCATTTTTAGACTGATCAGTGGTTTGATGAGCTAGAAAAGTAAGATGGAAGCGTATGATGACTGTTATTTCTTCTATAAATAAACTTGAAAGTAACTCGTTATGTAACATGCTGACGGAAAAAAAAAAAAAAAAAAAAAAAAAAAACTCCATATATAATGGTGAAAAACTAATCAAAATTGAAACGTATAAAATTGATTCAGAGGACTTCAAGACAAGAGGAAATTTCTTTTTCTGAAAATTTTAATGAACAGTAAGTACTAAATTTTCCTTTCGTAGAAGTTGGTGTAAAACACTCCCTTCCTTTCATTCTGAATTTGATATTTTCGTGCAAACAGAAAAGCATCAAAGGAAACTTTACAAGAAAGAACCGAAGATTGAGCACGCCTATGACATAACACATATGTAGTTTTACGCCAAGAGTATGACTATCTCTCGTAGTAAAAAAGTAATGTACAAGCCAACTAGGTAAACGATATTGTAAAAGAGTATGGAAAATTAGGTACGAAAGAATAAGTTTCACTGTCAGGCTATTGCTTTCCTTAAATTTAGAAATTGGCCTTAGATATCAGAAAAGGTATGGGATATTTAATATTCTTGTTAATGCTAATAAAATGCAATAAATCATATTTTCAATATGAAGAATTTAAGTATCATACTATTCCTCAACTAAAATTTTCTGACTAAATTCAGAGAGTTTAAAATATTTTCCTTTAGAATTATTTAAAGAGAACTGATATAGAACTGATAACTGTTTTTCCTAGTTTTAATTTTCTTTTTTTATTCGTAGATCTTTTTCAGATTAACCCATAATTCTTGTTTCTCTCTTTTTTTTTTTAGAATGTTTACATAATATTTCCTTCATAAGCGCACAGAAACAATGATTTATAATTTTAAAAAACAAATTTATAACCATTGATTACTGTGAAATAGAGGACTTGTCTTGATTTGAAAAATGAGCACTACTTTGGAAAAAACTCTTCAGGGACTGTTATTATTTCTTCCGATAGCTATACAAGCTAATGTTGCAATATAATAAAACCTGTTTCAAGAGAATGTCTAAACACAATTGGTAAAGTCCTGATGTCTGATACCAAAATGAAGGATTGCCAAAATTCATCTAATAATAATAATATGGTGTAATTTTGTTCGCATAAATTCAAAAGAAAATGGAACACTTGCAACCGCAATTAATAGTAATTCTAATGTACAGGAGGAATAACAAGGGAAAAGAGTTTACAAGAGTATAATACAAAAAAAAAATTTAAATTTTTTGGCGAAAACAAGTCGCTTTTGTATTTACAATGTATTTAATTTTTTTTTTTTTTTTGTGAATTCTTTTTTTCATTCTCCAGTTTAGTATGTGTGTATGGTAAGTTCTACCAAGCACATGCCAAGTTCAAAATACTCAACCAATTATGGTTTTTTTATTTTCAGTCACCTATAGGTTGATCTTTGATGATAGTAGCGCACAGCATAGAGAAAGAAGTAAATATTAATTTGCCATGGACGGATGCAAAAACTTTTTTTTCACTATTCATTACATAAAAACAAAACAAAAACCCAACATGCACATTTTATTTCCATATTCTTATTATAAAAAAATGCTTCAGTATGTTGATTTAGATAATAAGTTACATGATGAAAATTATAAGAAAATTACTTTCTACTATTTGTAATATTTCCCTCATGCTAATAAAAATAAATAAATGTTTAAATTGTACTTTCAACTCATCACAATAGTCATTCCTCTTTTCCCAACGTTTAATAGCTTTTATAATAAATATAGTAAAAAAAACCGTCAAGAATTGTATATATAAACTATACAAAGCATATTAACCCCCACCGGTTTTGCTCAATTAAACTTTGCCTTTCTTTTTACAGTTGAAAGCCTCTAGCTACATACCATTAAGTTACTTGTTACAGGTTATGCACCGGTGAATTAAAATTTATGAATAAACAAATCCGTACTCAGTTTCATTGCTTTAAACTATATATTGCGCCAACTTCATGGTTATAACTTGTTTTCCTCCTCGCACTTGATAACTCCCGAATGTGATCTGACTTTTCTCAGTGTAATGAACTCGGCTTTCTTCCTCCACACTTGAAAGAGAAATTCCAAATATCATTGAGAAATACTGAAAACTCTGGCCGGTAGAATATTGAGAGATACATATACATATGTACATGAGTGTGTGTATGTATGAAATAAATAAGAAAAGGTGGGAGAAGGCGTGTATTGCACACACGATAAGAAAATTTTACTCACTGTAATTTTATACACTCTTGTACGTTCATTACACTCTTTCTTCCTCCTATTCTTATTTATTATATATATCGCAGTGTTTCATTATATATATTAAATGAAAGCGACGTTACTTAGGAATTCCCACAGATGAAAAATAAAACCCAATTAGGGGTAATGAGTTTCATTGTGACAAAATAAAATAAATGATAAAAAAAAAAATGTCTTCTTCGTTTCCAAGATAAAACAAAATTGGTACATACAAGTCTAAGGTCTCACGTTGAATCAGCTTTCTTAGAGGATCAAAATTAATTAAATGTTGCTAAAAGCATTTAAGAAAATTTAATATTCTTGTGTAATGAATTTCAATCCGCAAATTAAAAATCCCGAAAAATAAGACGTTTTAATAAAATTATAGAATTTTATGTTAAAATGAAATTGTATTTCATAAAATGTACTTGAAAACGTCCTAAATATACTTGAAAATATTGTTTTTAAATTTTAAATTAATTTATATAACTTTGACTTTTTCCCTTTTTTATGCTGATAGATCCAGGTTCGAGTCCTGGCTGGGACAGATGGATTTTTTATTCTGTTCCCTCTCATTAATTGTTTAAAATTTACGTGGGATAGCGAACCACAACTAAATTAATATTTATAAATGAAAGAACTTAGCTTGTACTTCGCTTGATTGAGAAGCTGCCCAATGGCAGAACTCCTAAATCTCTATTTACAATACATAGGTTGTAATATTTTTATGATGTGTTGGCAATGAGGAGGTCACGGGGCCATTTACTAGACGTGGTGGATTGTCAGGATGTATTAAAAATTAGTGAAATAAACATACAATTTCTGACAAAATAATATGTATACGGAAATAAGTAATAGTATTGATTATATACACCAAAATTTAAGAATTAGTACTGACTAAATTTACTTATCCTAATAAAGGGTTACATACACAACTCGAAGGGTTTTGATTATTTCCATTTAACTTCTATCTACTTTTGTTTTGTTTCTTTAATAGTATGTATACAATAACAAGGAATATTTTTGTTTACAGCTCACTGGCAGTGGGCTCCACACATCGGAGTTTTCAGGGAGAGCTAAATTAGGGGAATCCATATGCGACTTGTGTGTAGCCCCATACCCACTCGGTTCCATATAAAGATGGCGGACGTCAATGAGGCTTCGGACATTTTTAAGGGGAGCCCCAGTCACGAAACAATAAACCGAGTGAAATACTGACTGTCAGAGACCTCCCTGTGGAATCCCCTCTCTCGGCGAGAGAGTCAATCAGCCCTTCATTCCTCAATCATCATCAGTCACCGACATCTCGGATCTCAAAATAGATAGTGAATTGTAATCAATTTTGAGCTTTTCATTATGCCACATGATAAGGCCTGATACAAAACTATCTGATAACATAGATCGATGACTGAGATTGAGGGAGTACTACCAGTTTTGTGAAAAACGCCCTCTATTCTAAGATGATTTTAGTTGGGGTTCGGTCGATGTTAGAAGACCTCTATTGTTCGCCCTTGTTAGGATGATAAAATTGTAAATAGCATTTAACTAGCGAAGAAGAGCTGTATAGCCTTAGGAGGCAATTTAGATGCTAGATACATCTAAGAACGATTTTTTTAAATTAATAAGATATTTATTATTTTGATTTGAAAATTCACATTTTCACAATAACTATATATTAAAATAAAAAATTCAATATTTTTCAAAGTAGTGGAGAGAATAATTTCAGAGGAACTTTAATCTAAAGAAATTTTTTTCTTATGTCATTATTAGTCAAGATTTATATAGAATATTTTACATGATTCCCACAATATATTTTCATTTATTTATTTGTCATTGTAAAAAAAAAAATTATATCAAAGAGAGGGTTACTTCAGAGGAAGGTATAAACAGAAATATATTTATCCTTCTTTTAATTCGCTTATTTAAAGAAAAGAAGAAAATTCAATAAAATTGGGATTTATTTTTATTTATTTATTTTCCATTTTATTTTTATTTATTTATTTTTTCCCCGTGGAAACTTACATAGAAAATGTGAGAATTCTCAATTAGCTTGTGTTATGTTACTAACAACATTTTGAATTTCAAAAATCTGAAGAGTAAATTGTGAAAAATTGTGTCGACTAAAAGAATTCCTCAGCATCACAGTCAATGACTATTGTTTGATTTTGCGCCAAATATCGAACCAATACCAAAATTCGTTAAGGAGAACAACTAATTGTGTCTTCTAGACCGTAGTTCTTAAAACTTAGTTCTAGAAAATCTCTATTCCATAAGAATTACATAAAACCTAGGAGAAGTTATTTAATTGCTATAATTTTATTGTTTGAAATTTTAGTAACATAATAGACAATGTACTCCATTGAGCGTTGGAATTACTTTGACATGGTTTGTAATGGCTTGTCTGCTGTGGGTTTAATTTATAGTTTTAGAATGTACAAACATATACTTTAGATGTGGGGTAAGTCTTAGGTCACAAGCATCCTCATTCATCAGCTAAGATTTAATTCAAACTTGAGATGGCCAACCGAGTGGATACTTCTCAGTTCAAATTGAACAGTTTAGCAGTAAAACTAATAAGGACTTCTCGATTAGTTATTATTTAATGATTTTCACTTATAAGTGTAAGTTTTTTTATTATGAATTAAAGACTTCTAATTTCATAATTAAGAAAAACGTCATAAATATGAGAAATTTCTTATCGAATATTTCATCACGATTACTTTGAACGTTATTTATTTTTATAATTTTTAGTGCAAGGGAACAGAATAAAAAATCTAACTGTCCCAGCCAGGACTCGAACCTGGATCCCCTGCTATCCGGGCCGGTGCATTTACCACTTATGCTACCGGGACAAGTCTGATAAGTTATTAAATTCCCCGCACTAGTGTCGAGAGTCCAACCTCCGAGGCCGACGAATATA
>KZ807153.1:0-10783 GCA_000696205.2 Oncopeltus fasciatus
ACACACACAGTTTTATTATTGGACATTGGTTGTATTAAATATATTATACTCTTGCGCCTTTGAAGTAACTCAATTATTTTTTTTTTTTTTTTTTTTAATGTAGACTAAGTTCTATAAATAATAATAGGAATGTCTTTATTATTTATAAAAATAATAATTAACCATGTTCCAATTCCCAACAATCCTCTCTTCATAGAACTTGACTGTCAACAATCCATTCCATATATCAAACAAAAACATCATAAAATGCTATGATAATAATATAATAAATAATCTCTTCATATTTTATTAAGAAAAATTAATGATTTTTTTTAATCTTGCCTTCTGTGTGTGTTTGTTTATATATTACAATAGAAGCAGAGAAGATAACTGAGATAAATATATTCTAACTTAAGTTTAAAATAAGAGGGGGGGGGGTTGGACTTCTTAACAAAATGTGAGTTTATTCGGTAAGATATTCTGCTAAAATATAGCCTTTTAATCTCCCTCAGTAAGAATCTTATAATAATAGTAAAATAAAACTCCTTTTATGACTGAGGTGTTATTAGTATAAATATATTTGGCTTCTGTGTCCTAATGGTAAGGGTTTTTGTAAGGGTTTTTTGGATAAGGTCTACATTCTTGGACCAAACCATCTTTAATACTTCTCAGACACTGTCTGACACATGTTCAACTGACTTGTTTTCCCTGATGCTTCAATCTGTGGGTTGTTCATTGTTCAGACATCAAGTTTCCAGAGCTTTACTGCCCTAAAAGTTGAGTTTATGATGTGAGATGTTGCTTGGTTAAAACATTAGATCTCAATGGTCTCAAATCTTCGAGCATTAGTTTTTGAATTGTAAACTATTAGTGGTAATCTATGACTTAATCTTTTCTGTAGTTGTAGATAAAATATACATTTTTTCTGTAGGTTTATTTATTTATTTATTTTTTAGTTCTTACACCTCCTTTGATAATTTGTTTTACTAATATCTTAACAAAGAGCTCAATATAATTTCTAGTGGTATTAAATCCATGATTTCCATCCTGAGAACAAATCTACTATTTCACCAAAAATTTGAAGGGTTTTCCTCAGAGCTGCTATGGCAGTGAGAGAGGTTGAGAAAAAGGGATTGTATCTGTTGAAGTAGGGCAGGGGTGCAGAGATACAGGAAGCAGATGACAAAAGGTCCTACAGGAAGGAAAGTTAGAGAGCTGACAATGGTTTTCAGGGCTTTTCATTGGAATAGGACACCTCTCTACTTGATTCAGTGCCTGATCTCATGTTTGACTTTTTACCAGCTTTAATAAAGGCCTTTCTCAATTAATTTTATTGTGACAATCACACCGTCAAATTTTCTCTTACATGTTACCCTATTATTATGAACTGTATTGAAATTCAAGGATAATGCTTGTATCAGTTTTAATATTAATCTATGTAGATATTTAAATTACTAGTTCCATGTAACTATGAAAAGATGCTTTTATTTTCTGAATTGAGTTGCCAGAGGGATCAAATTAGAGACATTGCAAAATATTTATATGTTGTGGTTTTTAGATTAATGAAACAGTTAAAAAGCAGTGTAATTCTTCCCGTGTCCATGTAAGTTATTATTTTTATAGGAACATTACCTTAACAATGGTTTTTTTTATTTAGAATTTTTGTTTATAAATAAGATTATTTGATCTATTCAGGCTATGATCAATTATTTTCGGTTCATTTATCATGTTTTTTTTTTTTTTGGTTTTTTTTATCAGTTCTCTTATTTTGTGTGATACACGAGAAACTTGATAAGTTAATGTAGCTTCTCCTACTGAAACAGGGCAGAGGTGTGTGTATTTATGAATATATACACACGATGGTTTTCTATATTGCTCCAGAAGTTCCACCACTAGAAGGTGGGAAGAGGAGGGGGGTAGTGCCCGTGAATGGCCGGCCGGAAGAAACGTCGGCCGAGGCTGTAGGAATGCTGTAGGCTGACTCACCTCCCGTTAGGCAGAGGGAATGAGCCGCTTCCTCTCTCTCTCTCCTGGAAAGAGGCAGACTTGTGGCGACGGGGGGGGGGGGGGGGCAGTAAAAAGCCTTCCTACTCCTTCGAAAAAGAGGCTATTCATTTGCTCCCTACCAATACCACCCGTATGTCTGACCACCCTTCCATACTAGACCTGGAGGAATTAGAAAATTTACATTCAGCTTAATTTTATACAAAAACAGGACATTTTATATAATTTTTTTTCTTTTGAGTTGTGATAAATCTATGAAAAAATTTTTTTACTTATACAAATAATTGGCGAAAATCCCAATTATTTCTCCTGTCCACATTATATTACTACACGAAGAGTTAAATTATACCACTAGTACATTTATACGGCCATAATGTTTTAACATATGCCTTTAGGATTAAAATAATAAAAATTATTTGCAAATTCTATTGATTTAGAAGTCGTAATTTTCCTTTCTAACCCTCTCAATCTCGAAATTTCAACACCATATAATTTTGCTACTGCAAATGATATTTGCTATAATAAAAATGAAATGAAATAAACAAAAAAAAAAAAACGAAACACCCACGACCGCGATGTATTTAATAGTCTCTTCACTCCCCTCAGTCGAAGAAAGCGCAGTTTCCCAGAAAATTTAGGAAATACTCGTTTTCACTGCGCTCTTTCTTCCTCATATATGTTCATTTTCAAATTGATCTAAAGTCTAACCCAGGAATTTCGTGGAGAGGAAAATTAGTTAATTAAAAGAAAAAGTGGATACAAATACGCGCGCTTGAATAATACATGAAAATTATATCCTGATCATTTTTATTTTTATGGTGATGATAATAATAAGGGATAAAACTTAATTTTGTTTTAATAGATAATTACGTAATATTATTTTGAGCAACACTATCGCAAATATTTTTTAATTTATAAGTGTCAGCCTCTCTTTCATTCTCTTATGGTTATGGATGGAGGGGCAATCTATTGGTTGCCAACCCTTTTTAAACAACCATACCTTAAGACAAGCTTTTATTTATCGGGATTTAGACCGTAGCTTCAAGATTGCGAGACCCCAAACAGATCCCTTGAGCTACCCTGGAGCCCCAATTTATTCCTTAGCTTCTTGCTCAACCTTCTGGAGACTGTATTGTAAATTTGGTACAACCTCGATTAACCTACAGTGTAGGATTACCAGAACATGGATAAAAAAAAATCCTCCTTAGGCTGGTATAGAAAGATAGAGCTATCAGTATTTTCCTATGAATATGAAGCTGAATTTTTAATTGCAGTCGGATTTAATTATAAAGTGCATACCTGACTGTTTTTATTTTCTTCATCTGAAGCATATTAGTGCTGAGTTTCATTGCTCTAAAGAAAAATCTGAACCCGCAGCTTCAAAAAACTTACTGTTAACCTTCTCCTATTAGTACGATTTCGTTCGTTAACAAATTGAGCCTTTCTTCTAAGTAAATTCTGCGTGTCATTTTTCATTTCAACACTTCAAAAACTCTTGTGAACTACCTACTTCAATGGCTTATGTTGCTTTAAAATTAGATTGGGGAGGGGGGCACTTTTTAATAGAAGCTGAGTTTGTCCATATTTTCTTCAATATCGTCAGCTTATTAGAATTTTAACTTTTTTTTTTCTTTTTTCATTCCGCCTTATATCTATTCTCTTTAGATATTATTTTTACAAAATTCTGTTAATTAGATATTATGATCTCATTTGTGAATTTTTTGCCACATTTTATTTGTGTTGCGTTACATGTTTTTCAAAAATATTTTTCCAAAAAGTAAAATGGATTAATGTGTGCGAGTTCAGTGGGTACAAATGGAAGTGCTGATGGACATACCAGAGATATGTGTGTCAGAGAGGTGCACTGACAGGAGTCGTTATCAGAATGTAGCTGTGTTGGGGCTGCCGTTATCAAGGTGACAGGGATGGTTGGTGCTCTCTTGTCGACCGTTAGGAATCCCTCTGGACTATTGCTTTCCCTTGAAGCGCAGAGGGGGATGCTATTTCATTTTTCAATCGTACCATTCTACTTAAGGGTGTATTATCTTCTCCCTAGTACTTCATCAAATATCGGTGCTCCACATTAAAACCAAATTTATTTGAATTCTCATTTAAATTTATTTTTTCCTATAATATAAATTATCTATTCCTCGAACATTCATTAGTTCAGATTCTGAATTTCCTAAAAATACCTTTTAAAATACACCTTTCAAGAACTGCATGGATACAGCATATTTCCCATGTATCATTGAAGATTGAGATAGGATTTACTCCCAATTTTAAGTTAGGTTAAATTGTTATTTTATCATAAATGTCAAGTACCAAGGGGAAAAAAAGTCGGTAAATCTTGTTATTGACCGATCGCGTTGCGTTCCTAAATTTATTTCTTAAGCTCTTATATTAACATTCTTATTAACGCTGTTATTGTTCTCAAGATTTATCTTATTAGCTATGCACAACAAAAATGCCACCTTATGAATTTAATGAATTGCAATTAATGATTTATATCTTGGATATTAATCTATATTAAATGGCCACGCCTGTATGTCACGTTCGATTCAATTAATGCAAAATAAATATACTTCAGAGGCAGCATCATTGCTGGGTTCCTGATAAATCAGTATATTAATTCACTAGTTAATATTTTCAGGTTTTCAACTTTTGCCTGAATTAGCTACATGCATTGTGTCAGTATTAGTCTAAAGGTCGAGTTTAGTGATGAGTAAAATCGGTTAATCTTAAATTTCATTGTCTTTGAAGACATATATGTGTGTGTGTGTGTGTTTTTCAGGCGAAACATAACAAAATTAAAGTTGAACAGTTAGTGGTGTATTCACGAAGCAAGAATTTTAATGTTTTTTTTAGAAGATATCCTATATGTTATTAAATATCAAAATAAAACGCATATTAAAAATTAATAATACTATAAATGATTTCAAATATTTTTTTTTTTTTTTTGTGTATTTAATCCCACGTAAATTTTGACAATTTTTAGTGCAAGGGAATAGACTAAAAAATCTAACTGTCCCAGGGTCTTTTATTCTATTCCCTTGCATTAATTGATATAAATGATTTCTGTTTTTATTTATAGAGATCAATTAGGAGTGGAGATTACCTTCAATAATATTTTCAATGGGTTTCTGTAATACCACATTTTCATCAGTATTAGTCATTCTAATTCAGCACAAGAACAAACCAATTTTCCTCCATTCGCAGTTCGTTTTACGTAACTCGAATTTTCATAAGTAATATCTGCTAACAAGCAAATTTTGTGAAGATAAAGGTTTTTCTGAAACATTGAATATAGCAAGATGTTGCATTTCAGTGATATGGCTGGCGCTGTTTATATTTAAACGGAATGAAAGTTCAGGTCTTAATAATAAATTCAAAAATAATTGAGAAATATATGGTGTTAATCAGAATTTGTGCATTAGGAAGTTGGGTTAACCTAAAACCCTATCCTTAAGTAACCCTTTTTTAAACTTCAGCGACTATAATTTTCATTAAATTAATGTGCTATAAGTTATTTACTTCAGTTGTTCAGGAGCGAATAGTGACGGGGGGTTGCTTGCAGGCCGAAAGCTGTTGTCTTTCCTCAAATGTAAGGATTTGAACTAGTCCCCACATTATCTTACTAGAATATCTATCCCCCTCGCCGTGTGTAAGGGGTAGTGTTCCTTGCTGCCTGACGCAAGCCCCCATGAAACGCGGCTCCCCTTCTATTTATGGAGCGAAGAGAGCTAGCTTCTCCCCCCTCCACCGACACTACCTATTTCCTCCCAGAATCAGGCGTGAGGGCGCTGTTGTGCCTGCTCTCTCCCCTTATATGTCGACAATTCTTTTCACTTGACGCCTCCCTACCCGTGAAAAATGCTGACATTACTTAAAAATGTTAACATGGCGCATGTAACCTGGGTAATGCAAGTTCTTGGGAGGGTGAGACTATGCCTTCTCTTAGGAAACTTTGGTTTTAGGTAAGTCAGGTATTATTTTGAATAAAGTAAAACGCTTTCAGATTGATCGGGCCAGCCATTCAACTATACAGCAACTTTTTCAACTTTTGGCCTTCTTATCAGGTTAAATGGAGATCCAGATTTCAATTATTTTAATAAATCTCTAACTCACGACTTTGTATTAAGATTTTTTTTATAACCATATTATCAAATAAGTTCTTTATTTTTTTACATTTGACACATTGAATTAAATGTTTTTATTTATTTTTAAAAATCTTGATTCTATTTTATTTCTTTTTATACATACTGTTGCTTTGGTTCATTAGTGGCTGAAATCAGGAATAGGATAGGAGAGGGGGTAAAGAAGATCAAATATTCTTATGAAGATAATGTTTGTTTCTTAACATTTTTATTGATAGTACTTATCAAAGAAAATATTTAAGAATATAATATACTCTAAAAGTGATGGAGTCTTTTCTTACTCTTTCTTCTCGGTCTAGCACAGGCATTCTTATAAATAATCTTTCAAACTCATTTTCCTCCCTGTCTTGTAAAATCAAAAGTAATTTACTCTTATTTATAATGAAATTGTAAAGAAAAAAAACTCCTGATTTTATGTATAATGAAATTGTTTTTCATCAATAATGGTAATCTCTTAAATGATTAGAATAGAAGAACTTTCTATTAGAAGTTACATAACTACTTTAATTTTACATAAAAATACGTATACTAACTATATTTAATAGAAACTGCATGAGTGTTAAAAAATAATTTTATTGTTTAGTTTAACCCAAGTTTTCTTTTATAAAACTCTTGAGTTTTTAATTCTTTCTTCATTGTTTACAATTCATGCTTAGTCTTTTAACTCTTATTTAATTTATAGCTGTTGTCGATGACTCCCAAAAGGCGTACCAAGATGCCTTTGAAATCAGTAAATCCAAAATGCAGCCCACGCATCCAATCAGGTTGGGTCTTGCGCTCAACTTCTCAGTGTTTTACTACGAGATCCTGAACTCACCTGATAAGGCATGCCAGCTGGCTAAACAGGTCTAACATCACTTCACTTAATTAAAGTTCATATTGGGCTTTTTCTCTTTCCTATTCAAGAAAGAAAGGAGCCCAGCTGTGTGAGCAGTGGAACCAACATGTCATAGGCTTAAGTTGTGGATAAATTTATAAGTTTTGTCTAGCTAAACTTTTCATCTGTGATTTTCAGCTGTTGTAGATGACTCACAGAAGGCTTACCAAGAAGCCTTTGATATTGCTAAAACTAAAATGCAACCAACTCACCCTATTCGTTTGGGCCTTGCCTTAAATTTTTCTGTCTTCTATTATGAAATCATCAATTCTCAAGGGCGAGCCTGCCACCTTGCCAAACAGGTAACAACATGAGCAGGATATGGTCACAGATGGCATTTTGGTACTTGCTATACTGTACTAGATTACATATATGTTAAATGTAGTGTAAAACCTTAAGAAAACTTCCTAGTTTTGAAAATTTTCTACTAACATTTGTGTGTCCAACAAAAATGCATCTAGTTCAACTAATCTTGCTCATGTTTGTTTCCTGTCACTCATTTTTTTTTCTTTTTGTATGTTCCACTGCTAACAAATTATATTTAGATTTACTTAGTTTAAAAGAAGCAATTAAAACAATTAGTTTTAAGTTAAGGAGGTTAATATTTTTATAGATATTTGAGGTAATATTAATTATGTTGCCTCACTACTTACTAACTTTTATGGTTTCTAAATAAGCAGTTTGTCTTGCTGGTTATTTAAATACCTTCTCATGAAGTAAATTATGGATTTCAGATTTTCTTTATGATTACTAGGTACCTCTTTGGTTTCATTTTAGCATTAAGGATTGTATTAGGTTATCACAACTTTCTTGTTAAGTCTTAATAATATGAAATGTATATCTTATTCAAATTTAAAATCATTAATTCAGATTTAACTGATAGTGTGTAAAAATGAAAGTTAATTTTATTTCTATAATTATCTCTTTTTCTTCCACTGACTTGCCCTGAGATGGACAAAAATTTCCTTGAATTCAACCCAACTTAGTTACTTGAGTATTTAATTATATAAGCCTTCTATTGCTAACTGTTAATTAAACTCATGGCTCAAATTCTATGAGGGGATGAGGAAGTGGGTTAAAGGAAACCAAAATTAACAATCAAAACATCTTTGTTGTTAAAATTAATATTATAAAAAATTTTCGTAAAAGATATAAGGTTTGATTTCTTTCATATATATCTTTTATAATGTTTTTTTTTTTTTTTTTTTTNTCCATATTTTTAACATAAATAATGTATAAAGTAACTAAATTTGGGATGAAGCACCCGGAGCCCCTCTTTGAGTTCTCCCTCTGCTCTTCTGCCGTTCCCTTCCCTCCATTACGGTGTAGGAATTGCCATTTCTCACTGGCATTCAGGCAATAATGACCCTAGTGGTTGATTTGCCAAAAAAATGGGATGTTTCCAACTGTAACGATAACGTTTTATTTCTAAAGTTAAAATATAGGAGAATCAGAATGCTGAAAAATGGGTCAGAGGTAGAGTCATCTGTTCAGTACTGAGCCTCTTTTATGCTAACCTTCGAGTGTTTTGTTGTTGTTTTTACATGTGTTATTATATTATTTCATTTTCTTAAATTATCAATATTCTTTCAATTAGTAGTATGAAAATAATTTTCTTTAGAAAGAAAGAATTAAAATTTTGTAAAAAAATATTCATGCCACATCTGTCAGTACCTTTGCTATGCATCATGTCCCTTGTGTGAGATATGAATTTTATTTCATATTCTTTTTTCTTTTTCCGTTATTATAAAAATAAGTGTTTTTAAATAATTTTATTCTAAATGAGTGGGAAACATCATTTCTTATTAGGGCTGCTAATTTTATTCTAATTTAATATTAATGGTAATATGTATAAAATATATTATGTCCATGCTCTAGCAGCTGCAATTTTTAATACAATTTTAGTATTTAAGCTGTGCTTTTCAAACTGTATTGTTAATCTCATAATGGGAAAAAAATATATAGTACACCCATTTTATGTTTTAACACTTACAGGGTAGTTTTTATTTTCTATAAATTTGTAATTATGTTGTTCTTAACTGAAATTAGATAAGGAGGAGGTTTGCAGGAAGACTATTCGTAAAAAGCATTGTTCTAGTTTATAGAAGCATAATAGGTGCAAAAAAAAAAAATTTCAACTAAAGTTTTAAAACAATTTTACTTTAATCCCTTTGAAAAAAAATAGATCTAGTTATATTCAAAAGGAGAGTTTGTTGACCGTAGATATTATTCTTAGATGATTTTAGTTATAGATTTAACACCAGGAGCTAATATGTCTTTTGTTATTTTCTCCTAGATATCAGCTGATAATTTGTATGAGTGTAACTGAGTTATGCAATACTCAGAAAAGCAGATGTTTCTATTTTGACAAGAGCTCCCCTTTGACCTTGTGATAGCCCTGAAGTTGCTCCTTACACAATAAGCCAAAATTTTGAATTTTTTGAGAAAGTGAAATTTTTTCCCTCATTGGGAAATCAAGCTATTCCTGTTTGTACCACTAGGGCTTTAAAAAATTTCATCGGATCTTCGCCGATCTTTTTACATTAGTGCTAAAATATGGTGTGAGAAATTAATTTATATATATATAAACACACACACACAGGCCATTTGATAAGTTTTTTTAGTGGCTGGAATAAATTGTGTGTACCTATAAGGAAATTAGGTTATCTACTTAGATTAAACAGATCCCTGTAAGGTATACTATAAATATTAACTTTTGGATCAAATTATTTTAAAAAGCAATATTTGGATTCATCTCCAGTTTTTTTTTTTTTTTTTTCTTTTCCTTTGCTTGATCAGTAAGCATCACATCACTATAGATTAACTAAGGAATTAAAGGGGGAGAAAGTGATTCCTTTTGTAGTTTTTTTTTTTTTTTTTTTCTTAATTTTTTAATTATTTGCATTTTTTATATTATACTCAACAACTATACTGTTTTATCCTTTTTATTATATAACTCAAATAGTAATATTATAAATCATGAATAATTATTATTAAAAATAACGTTTATGCTTTTTTGAGATCATTTGCCTTTTCCATTATCTGAATTACTTTTTTTTTTTTTTTAATTCATGAAGTAAATTAACTCTACCCGCCTTCAGATTACCCTAAAAGAAAATAAGGAAAGAGTGCATTTTATAATTTAAGAAATATCAAATAGCAAAATTATTTTTATTGTCCCACATGATTTCATGAATGCCCAGTGTATTCAAGAAAAAAGTTCTTGTGAAAACCTCCTTTAGTTTAAGCTCTGGTGCTACTCTATTTAAAAAAAAAAAAAATTTAGAATAAATTTAATTTAATTTGAAAAACTACCATTTATGATTTAAATGTTATCGCTGTGATTCAGTTTAATTAGTGTTAATTTTATGCTAAAAGAATCTTAGATCTAGCATATTATAATGCTATAAAAAGTGTATTTTGTTAATGTTCTAGGCGTTCGACGACGCGATAGCGGAACTTGATACCTTAAATGAGGATTCATACAAAGATTCAACCCTCATCATGCAACTTCTCCGAGATAACCTGACACTCTGGACATCAGACACCCAGGGAGATGGAGATGAACCTCAAGAGGGAGGAGATAACTAAACTCAACACCCTTACCTCTCTTCCCTTCCCCTCCGACAGATTCCCATCCCATCAGCCACTTTCAAGAATACCACCTCTCCCCACTTTATATACTCTACCCTCTATTGTAAAAAACTAAAAAACAAAAAAAAATCTTGTATTCACCGCATCTCACCCGTATATTTAATATATAAATATA
>KZ807153.1:14366-30755 GCA_000696205.2 Oncopeltus fasciatus
TAAAAATAGAATGTTATTACTATTTAAAAAAAAAAATATTTTTTGATTTTTTTTTAGGGAATTCAAAAGAAATATAGCTATTAAAAAATCTTGATAGATTTTTTAAATTTTTTCTCTGATCCTGCCTCCTAATTATCATAATGACAGTCACTAATACAACACCCGTGTGTCTGTCAAAGCTTTATTGGACAGTTTTCAGTTTTTCATAACCGAATTGCGACTGATTGAACACCAGGTGTAATACAGTAATGCGCAACTGTCAGTTAATCAGAATAAACTAGTCTTCCGAATAAGATTTTTCTAGAACTAATGAAACTTGTTAAGTATAGGAAAACAAAATTTGCCATTGGTTTTACTGTATATCAAAAAATCTGAAGCCTTTCTTACATGTAAAATATTAAAAATGCATTCCTTTAGGCAGTATGAATAGAAGGTGATACAAAGTCTGTTTGGTTTTAAGATACAAAGTTTTTTTTCTTCTATGATCTATTTTTATTTGTGAATAAATAAGAAATTTGCTTCCACCACTCTATACTCTTTTACCCTACATTAACAGATAAGTTAGTAACTTATAATTAGTTTCGTTTAATATTTCAGAGAGTGAGCATGTTGGAAGAATACGTTAAAACAACTAACAAACTCAGTTAAATATGAGTAATACTGCAATGACAACGGAATTAAATTATATTATCTCACTGCTTTAATAACATTAAACTGATTGCTAATAAAGGGTCTTGTTAGCTAGGTTAATTACCTGTCATACAGGAGTACATCCTACTTTTCAGTCTAACTGACAGATTGAACTGAACCATAAATATCCTGACTAAGACTAAGAACTAGACTGAGATACTGATAAAAAGTCATATTATAGCCATCACTAGGCTAACATTAGCTTTCCTTAAACAACCAGGTGTTCTGCTGTTGAATAGCTCTTTAGAACCCTTATCTGATCTTTCTGAGTATTCTTAATGCCAGAACTATGTCCAAATAAAATTTACAAATATAAATTAACCTTACCTGCTTGATCAACAGATATTTGATTCACAAAAATCTTTATGACTATAAAAACATTAACTAATCTACTTTCAAAACAAAAAGTGGGTTTGCCTCTGTACCTTTTTTGCATTAGGAAATAATTTCAATCTTAATTAAGATGTCTAAGCACAATTTTCATATAATTTTTTTATGAGGTTAAACTCATCTGGAACAGGGCAGTATTTATGTGTGCACTGATCAACAGTGGTTAAAAAGTATCAAGAGGGAGACTTCAGTCAGGAAAGACTTCTCTTAATGACAATGTTCTGTAAGCTTTAGTAGAAGATAATTTCAGAACAACTGTTCAGGAACTTGTGGACAAACTCAATGTAAGCAAATCGACCATCGATGACCACAATTGGAAACGTGAAAAACTCTTGTTGGAACAACAAATGCAAGGGAATAGAATAAAAAATCTAAACTGTTTCAGTCAGGACTCGAACTTGGATTTCCCTCTATCCGGAGATCCAGATTCGAGTCCTGGCTGAGACAGTTTAGATTTTTTATTCAATTTCCTTGCATTTATTGTTTAAAATTAATGTGGGATTAAATACCAAAAAAAAAAAAAAAATAAAATAATGCTCTTAAGTTGGGCTCCCCACTCAATATATATATATAAAACTGGATGAGATACATCCGTTTATGTCCACCATATTTTATATTTAACCAAAGTAATGCTGAAATTACTCCATAATTAGGATAATATTTTGAGTCGTCACTTTCTAAAGACTAAGCCACCCAGAGCGAACTGCGATTCGAGACAAGGGATAGAAATCCGATTTTACGAACTTAAGTAATATTTTGAGGCTGCCAGAGTTACTAGAATATCATCGGGTGCAAACGCTCGCTAACCACGTCATAAAAAAAAAAGTATAAAGGGTGCCAGGGTAGATTAAGGAATCCGTTCTGGTCTTGCAATTCTGACGCTGCTGTAAATAAAAGCTAGTCCTGAACTGTGGATGTTCAAATGGGGTGGCAACCTGTAGATTGCCCCTCCCTCCATGACTTAAGTGGTTGAAAGAGTGGCTAACACTAAAAAAAAAAAAACCAAGTGGGTAAAAATAAACAGACTAGCCATAAAAAGTACTTGTCTACTGTGGTTTCTGAGAGGGAATCCTTTTACTGTTGAACATGAAAATAAAAGCATCTCCCAGGATGGAAGCCATCGATAACCTAACACTTTTCTATATGTTTGGTATAAGAACATAATCACTTGGTCTTGCAAAACATAAATCTAGTGATTATGTTTAATAACTTAGTTAAGTATGAGATTTTCTAGTGTAATTGTAATGGCTGAGTACCCCCATCACCCGCTCTTCCCAATCAAGTCAAGAGAAAAGCTTAGTTGCACCTTGTACACGTTCACTGTTCTCTCTAGCTTGTAAGATAAATTTAGTAATTTACTTTTATTTAAACCAATCATTAATGAAATTGCTTAAGTTACGAAGCTCCTGCATGATAGAATTTTATGTTTGAAATGTTGCTAGTTGCAAATGCAATCACTCTGCAGGTTTATAGTGAACGCTCCAGGTATTAAATAGGAAAACTTTAAACCCCATATCATTCCTTAAGTCAGTTAATTTTTAGTTAGTAGAGTATTTTGAAGATAAAAAGTTTATATTTAATGAACGTGCTTTATTAAATATTTTATAAGCTAAAAGTTTAGACATTTCTCTATCTAAAATTAATTGATTTTGTTCATTATTAGAAAATTCAGTCATCATCAAAATTGCTACTTGACTGCTAGAATGTTCTTGAGAATCATGATCCTTGTGACGTTGGGTATCAAAAGTACATTCTCGAATGATTTCCTCCAGAACTTCTCGGTGCTTTATTTCTTCATCCATTCCTTGACATAATTAGATGTCAATTGAACTCAAGGTAATTACAGTCAGCTACTCTAAGTAGACAAGAAAACGGGGACCTCGTACAATCCATGTGAGAGTATGTGCCTACTGGCATTTTACCTCAATCAAAATCTGCTTTCAGAGGAAATTGGATTTTGACTTCATAATAAAGTACATAACAGGGAAAACTATCCTTGCATATGAGTCATGGTCTTGGATTCAATTAGTACTGCCCTTGCTTTCCATTTGGACAATTCCCGAAGATATAAAAGTAAAAATAGAATGTTATTACTATTTAAAAAAAAAAATATTTTTTGATTTTTTTTTAGGGAATTCAAAAGAAATATAGCTATTAAAAAATCTTGATAGATTTTTTAAATTTTTTCTCTGATCCTGCCTCCTAATTATCATAATGACAGTCACTAATACAACACCCGTGTGTCTGTCAAAGCTTTATTGGACAGTTTTCAGTTTTTCATAACCGAATTGCGACTGATTGAACACCAGGTGTAATACAGTAATGCGCAACTGTCAGTTAATCAGAATAAACTAGTCTTCCGAATAAGATTTTTCTAGAACTAATGAAACTTGTTAAGTATAGGAAAACAAAATTTGCCATTGGTTTTACTGTATATCAAAAAATCTGAAGCCTTTCTTACATGTAAAATATTAAAAATGCATTCCTTTAGGCAGTATGAATAGAAGGTGATACAAAGTCTGTTTGGTTTTAAGATACAAAGTTTTTTTTCTTCTATGATCTATTTTTATTTGTGAATAAATAAGAAATTTGCTTCCACCACTCTATACTCTTTTACCCTACATTAACAGATAAGTTAGTAACTTATAATTAGTTTCGTTTAATATTTCAGAGAGTGAGCATGTTGGAAGAATACGTTAAAACAACTAACAAACTCAGTTAAATATGAGTAATACTGCAATGACAACGGAATTAAATTATATTATCTCACTGCTTTAATAACATTAAACTGATTGCTAATAAAGGGTCTTGTTAGCTAGGTTAATTACCTGTCATACAGGAGTACATCCTACTTTTCAGTCTAACTGACAGATTGAACTGAACCATAAATATCCTGACTAAGACTAAGAACTAGACTGAGATACTGATAAAAAGTCATATTATAGCCATCACTAGGCTAACATTAGCTTTCCTTAAACAACCAGGTGTTCTGCTGTTGAATAGCTCTTTAGAACCCTTATCTGATCTTTCTGAGTATTCTTAATGCCAGAACTATGTCCAAATAAAATTTACAAATATAAATTAACCTTACCTGCTTGATCAACAGATATTTGATTCACAAAAATCTTTATGACTATAAAAACATTAACTAATCTACTTTCAAAACAAAAAGTGGGTTTGCCTCTGTACCTTTTTTGCATTAGGAAATAATTTCAATCTTAATTAAGATGTCTAAGCACAATTTTCATATAATTTTTTTATGAGGTTAAACTCATCTGGAACAGGGCAGTATTTATGTGTGCACTGATCAACAGTGGTTAAAAAGTATCAAGAGGGAGACTTCAGTCAGGAAAGACTTCTCTTAATGACAATGTTCTGTAAGCTTTAGTAGAAGATAATTTCAGAACAACTGTTCAGGAACTTGTGGACAAACTCAATGTAAGCAAATCGACCATCGATGACCACAATTGGAAACGTGAAAAACTCTTGTTGGAACAACAAATGCAAGGGAATAGAATAAAAAATCTAAACTGTTTCAGTCAGGACTCGAACTTGGATTTCCCTCTATCCGGAGATCCAGATTCGAGTCCTGGCTGAGACAGTTTAGATTTTTTATTCAATTTCCTTGCATTTATTGTTTAAAATTAATGTGGGATTAAATACCATAAAAAAAAAAAAAATAAAATAATGCTCTTAAGTTGGGCTCCCCACTCAATAAATGACTGTCAGAAAAGTCAGTGTCATAAAATTTGAGCCAACTTCAGCACTTCAACTGATGGATTTCTGTCCAGAATTTTTACTTTCTATGAAATACCAGATTTTGGACAGTGATGTAACAAAATTGAAGCAGCACTGCATTTTCCAAAGCATCCAGCTAATAAAAAAAGAAAAGAAAAAGATGATAGCTATAATTTTTATTATTTTAAAATGGAATCCTTCATTATTTCCGGAATAAACCAGTTTACTTTCTTCTAGTATAACATATCCACTTAGCAATATGCTAACTAATCAATATTATTTAAAAGCCAAGCAATTAAATTAGTTCAATAACAAGTCTGTCATGCAGAACTGCCTAAAGTAATAGAACTGCCATAATATCAGCAACGTGGTATATGAACTTACCAAATCATGGTAAACACCAGCTACTAGAGGTCGAATTTTAATCCATAAAAAAATCAGCATGATAGTATATGAACGAATAAAAACATATAAACCCCTACTACTATTGATCCAATTTTGCTCCATACAAGCAGCATTTATTTAAACAATTAAAAGCTATAGGCCA
The DNA here is from genome assembly GCA_000696205.2 of Oncopeltus fasciatus. NCBI lineage: Eukaryota > Metazoa > Arthropoda > Insecta > Hemiptera > Lygaeidae > Oncopeltus > Oncopeltus fasciatus. Next base: position 19,732 of record KZ807153.1, read on the forward strand.
AATTTCTGAATTCTGAAAAACAATTAATTGAAACAATACACAGTTAAATTAAAATTTAGAGTTCATGTAAACCTCTGTAACTCCAAAAATATTTCTTTTGTTAATTAACTAATCTGAGTAGTTTCATTTTTTTCAAACTGAATATACCTCAATATTCAGTATAAAAAAAAAAGTATTTTACTCACACTTGATATTTTAGGTAATCTCCGATTAGGTACATTTTGCTCAAAAAACGAATTCAGTCTTTCATTTAGTTGATTAGGGTTAGTAATAGGATGCAACTTTCAAAAAATCTTCACCAACCCTACATTGAAGATGCTAAAAATATATGTTAAAATATGTTATATATATATGCCTGTGTGTGTCAGTATGCGCCCTAGTGTGATATTTAAGCTTCTTTTTGTAGACTGTTTGTCAATGGATAAAATCAGTAGGAGGGGGGGGGGGACAAAATTTATAGAACCAAATCAGGGTGAAATATAAATTTTATAAAATTTAAAATCTACAAAAAATAATAAGACCTAATTCAGTGAACAACTTTCTGTTGTAAACCCTTAAAATTATTTATTTTTGGTTGAAATCCTAACTAACTGTGGGGGTGTGAGAGAGTGAGAGAGAGAGAGAGAGAGGAGAGAGGAGGTTAGAGGGAGAGCAACATTTATAATCATAATGTATTTTTTACTATTTAAGTTACAAAAAAATGTTGTAGAATAAAATAGGATTAAGGAAGAAATTGACAAATGCGAGATAGATTAGCACTTCCACTACTCTGTTTTTCCTGTCAGTCTAGAGCAAACTTCAGTGCACATACTTTTTAGACTCACTGTTCTCCAAGGCTTTTAGATTAAATTGTGTCATTTACTCTTACTTATCATTAATGAAACATAGGAAATAACTTAGATTCCGAAGTTACAACATGTCGGGGTTTTTATGTTTAATAGTGACATGCTAAATTTTATATTTAAAGAAACAACTAGTTGTGGCTTCTAGACAGTTCAATAAAAATTATGGGTACACCCCTCCCTTCTGATTGTTTAATTTGACTGAATAAATCTTAAAATATAGCAAAACAAAATTGTGCAGGACAGCATTGCTTTAAACTAAATGCTACAACAACTGCTACAAAAAACTTTTATTAATTGAACTAAGCAATCAGATTTCAAGTAATCCCCAAAACCGATGGGTTAAATTTTGTTTAATAATGTATTTAGCCTAATTTTTTGCATTTAAAAATGAATTGTCAAATTTTGTTAATGAAAATGGAAAAATGTGGCCTGTGAAACATGGCGAACAAACACACACACACATGAATTTTAGGAGCTATCATATTTAGTATCAAGTAGGAAGGATCGGATAAATCTGAATTATATTGACTGGACTTTTGTCTTAAAAGGAAAGTAACAGCAGTCAAAACACAAACATATATTTCATTGCAAAGCCAGTGACAGTTTGCTTACCACAGAGCAATCATATACAGCAAAAATTAAATTATTAAGTAATGAATTGTAAAAAAATATAAACACTATGATTGAAGACCATTATTAACATTAATAATTTATATTTATATGAGTTGGAATCATATGTTTTAAAAAAATATCAAATATACATTTACAATAAATCTAGAAGATGAAATATTGCACATAATTTAGAGAAGAATAAATTTATTTTCATTCCAGAGAAACACCAGCATTTTGAGAGACTAGATGTCATCAAAAAGAAGTAACAACTGGTGAAGATGAGAATTTCATACCTCTTATTTCCTCATATCATCTCAATAAAAAAATAAAAATAAATAAGACAAATTAGTTTTGAAAACTAATTTATTTAGCTTTGGCAGTCCTCTGTTTTAAATTCTTCTGAGTCAAATTCTTCTTAGTGTTCTGATCCACTTCAGTCAGCTCATCCAACTCATTTGTTTTCTTTCCTATAAAAGATAAATAACTCATAATAACCATATCTGAATAAAAGTATTTAAAGTGGAAACTGTGTCTAGCAGTTAACCCTAACTGTCTTAGTTAGGGATTACCCTAATCATCATTAGATGATAAACAGATGTAAGCACTAAGAACTCTATGTAGGTTTGCAACCTGATGTGCAGTTGAAGTTCTAGAGCAATAGAGTTTAATGCTCTAAGCAGTTTATACTTTTAGTCAGTCTAAACCTCATCTTAGGGTCTTCCTTATCACTATTCACTACTTGTTAACATAGTATCTCTCATCACTCTCAGCATAAATTGTATTTAAAATTCTCTCTCCTTCCAGCAATCTCTCCTTCTAAAAAAATCTCAAGTCCTCATAGGTAACAAAGGGCCGGCCGTGACCAGTGGTGGGAGTGTCAGGGAATGTGTAGGTATGGTTGAAGGAGAGGAATGGAAGAGAGAGGTTTGGTTGACAATAGGAGAGAGAGAGCAGCAGAGTGAAGCAAAAGTCCCTATTACAATAACAAATAAAGTCGGCAATAAAAATGTCAAGTGGCCATCTTGGTCGGATAAACCTACTCTGTGGTGCAGGATTATCTTTAAAAGTATAATTTTTCAATAATTTAGATATCTGTCATGGTAATCCTAATTAATTGAGTAGTTAGAAACTAAGTAATGGAATTTAGGGATTTATTTGAATCGTACTTTAGAGATATTTTAAGAAATTTTGTTCAGGTATATTTAAAATGGAAAAGAAATGTAAATAAGGAGAACATTTTTATAAGTTATAATTAATTAAATATTAATGTGGGAATATAGTTAAATTTTTTTATTCTATTCGAATAGAACTGATTTATTGTTATAGACAAATCCATACTCTCATCCAAACAAATTTACTAGTTCACAGATATTAACTGATGATTGATGCCTCAATATTCAGTAGTTTCCTTTAAAATAAAACTTCAATAACCAATTAAAATATTGAACTCATTTTTTTAAGTAAAACCAACTACTAGTTTCAGTCAAGGATCAAGGAGACAAGGCACTTGAGGGGAAAAAAAGAAAAAAAAAGAAAGCATTACAGCTTTTCAAACAATCACATGTATATGCCCTTAGTAAAGTAGAAATAATACTGTAAATTAAAAAATAATATCAAGTAATAATACCATCTGCCTTCTTTTTCTTTTCAGGAAGCTTGGGCTTGAGAGGGACCCTCTTAATTGTAGAAGGAGCACCTTCCCTAAGCTGGCGGAGCTGATCCGTAATGAAATTGAACATGAGATAGACCTGGAGGAGAACAACCGCAGTGAGGGCAGCTACTCGGACAGTAGGAGTGTTAAAGTCTCCAGGCACAACTTCAGGCCCAGAGGGTGCCAGAGACAGACCATACCAAAAGGTCAAAACAGAGAGCATCACTGATCCCAATCGAGCCAGAACAAAGAATACATGCCATACCATATAACCAGCTGAAAAAAACAAAATAAATATTTTAATAGTATATTTATAAAAGTGTATTTAAAAAAACAAATAGTTTTCAAAGAACCAATATTCTATATATGCTTTTATTATATTACATTATTTTTAATATAATTATTANAAAAAAAAAAAAAAAATTAAGGCACAGAGAAAGAAGAATAAAATCATCATATAAGACTTATTACTCTCTGTCATGCCAGGTTAATAATAAGAATACTACTTTTTAATTCACCATAGCGGGAAATGGAATACACCTTTGTGCAGTTGCTCCTCTTCAAAAATGGGAAGTTGCAGAATAATTTAAAAAAAACCAAATAGTATAATGATACACAATATAATAGTGTCTGATATCCTCTTAGTTCTGACAATAAACAATGCTTATAACAAAGATTGTAATTAAATCACATAATTTGAAACACTTATAAGGTAACACTAAAGGGAAGGACAATTCCAGAAATTTATTATATTCCTCTTTATCCTCATCCTTTTTATATTTACTTCTTTCTTCTTACTCCATACTTCTGAGTAATGATATTGCAGAGGCATTTGACAACTTTTGAAAACTAGTTAGCTTAAAGGAGCTTAGTTGCCAAAAAATCTATAACAAAAATCATGGTTTCTGAGTGGTAGAAAAGTTTTTGTCAAGCTATTCAGTAAAGAAGTTTTGAAGGAAGAGGTTATAACCAAGAATCAGATATAGGCCTACCAATAGGGTGAAAAAATGTGGATATACACCTAATTAAAATACGGATAACAGGATACTTCCCACCATATACAAAACTGATTTTGGAAATAGAAATAATATCAAGGTTGTACTTCAAGCAAAATGCTACTAAGCTAATGGAAATTAATGGATGTATAAAAAAAACAAACAAAAAAAACCAACAAACAAGAATTTAAGATTTTAATGGACTGTAAATTTTTCAATCCTGATACTTACCAATACTTAATACTATTTAGAGCATTCTATAAGCTTGTTAAATCCAATTTCTAAAACTTGATAATTTTGCAGAAGTTTAAATTGAGGTCCAAGAGTACTTTGATAGTCATCCCAAGGAATGTATCTTACAGTGGGATCAATCAATTGACTAGCAAATGGCTTAAGTCGGAAGATAACAATAGACTAAACAAAATTAATTGTATTTTATATCAAAGACAATAATACAAATATTTGGTTGAAAAATGGTCATTTTTTTTTATACACTCCTTTATAATAAATTGGTGCCATGAAAATGAACATTCATTGAACTGTCAAAAACCCCACTCCTCTTCCTCGCAGGAAAACTGAAAGATTACTTAAGTGAATATTGGAGAAGACCAAATAAAACCCTCAGCACAAGTGACATTCATTGGAGTAAAGTCGGTGAGAAGCTAGTAAGATGGAAAATGAAAAACCAAGTTTCCATGAGATATTGTTGCCTCAATAAAATATCTAGCCTAAGAATAGAATTTTCTTGGGGTCTCAAGAACAAGAATAGAAAGACTTTACGAAGCTGCTTATCTCCTATTAGTTTACAGATCATGGCAGGGCAACTCCCCATAAAACAGGAGGTTCAATTTAGGATTTCAAAATTGTCAAATTAGAAGAGGATTGACAACTTCCAACAGGTGGTTCTAACTTAATTCTATCAAAGCAATAATTATGAAAGCTTAAAAATCGTTATGATTGAAATTTCAATGGTAACCTGGCTTAGGATATGGGATGAAGCTGAAACCAGGAGAATTACTCATGAATTCTTCCTAGACAATGCATCACTGGGTAACTCAATCTTCAATAAATATAAATTTCAAATTACACTTCTACAGAAGAAGGTATGAGCTATGCGGTATTTTTGATGAGTTCATAGATGTAAAACATTTCATTCTCGACTACTCTTTACAAATATTGCAAGAGGGAAAATAATAAAGAAGAGTGAAATTTTAAACTGGTCATCATCATTTTTTTTTAAATTAGTAGACAGCCAAAAGAACTATCCAGCCAATAGAGAACTGAAAGAGCATTGGAAGTCACGTGACCTGTTAAATAGCAATATAACATAGGTAGAAGTAAGTCACCACCTGAGATGTTAAGTTACTATTTATATAATATTAATATTCAGTTTCTTTAGTGGTTTTAATAAATTATTATTTGTTTTTATGTAGGATATAATTATTTACTACTAGAAAATATAATGTAAATTGTGCTAGACTTTTGCAGTAATTTGCTCTAGAGTCATGTTAGTCAGAACAGCCCTCCAATTACAAGCTACCCTATGCATCTTCTAAAATAATAACCCTAAGCTATACTACAAATAACCTTTAAAAAAGATACACTAAAATTGTGTGAATTGCCTTGTCGTGTATAAGACAATATGTTGGCAGACCCTAGGAACCCGACCAATGGGAGCTGTCTGATAGTTTAGATTGGGGTGAGTGGAGCATGGGATTTCATTTATTACTCGATGCGATTACAATAAATGAACTGGTTGTACAGGGCTACCCTAAGGTACAGTGGGAGAAATAAAGAATACATAAAAAAAAAAAAAAAAAAAAAAAAAAAAAAAAAAAAAAAAAAAAAAAAAAAAAAGGAGAGGAAGAGAGAGACACTTTACTACATTCCACAAATAAAAAAAAATAAATACAAATTTCCTAAAACATGCAATGGGAAAACATTTCCAAGAAAGTATCTTAACAATCATTTTCTTTTTCTATTTTTAAAGAAGTTAAATGAGAGATTTACAAACCTTTACGTCCTCGTTCTTCTTTGTCAACAAAGTCAATCAAACGAGCAACATGATAAAATGATTCAGATAGATAGTGGAGAGCAAGAAGGCAGATTCCAACACGGTTGAAGCTGAAAGAAGGTATTACAATTTTAATTCAATAATAAAAAGGGAAAGCAAACTTGAATTTATGTTTGAGAAAAATACAGTGAGGAAGAAACAGAGAATTTCCTTTTGAGATATTGAGTTTCAGAAAATTTTAAATGCCATTTTGTTAAAATCAATAAAATATTACACCAATATTATAAAAATTATCCTTTGGAATTTAGTGCTAAATTTTGTAACAAAAAATTACAAAAATTTATTTCTTTAACCTTTAAATAATATAAAATTTTGCCTTATAATTATAGAGAAAAATGAACAATTTTGAACTTGGCCTGCAGTATTTTAACTTTCCATATAATAAAACCTCACTCCTAATTGTTTCCATTTTCTGAATAACTAAGAGTAATCAATGCTTCTCTGTTATTTAGAAAATTATAATTTATGTATAATTTTTAAATAATATCACATATTGGGATTTGTTTAGCCCCATTACATAAATTAAATGTAAATGTAAAAATTTATTAGGACATAGTTAAACTTTCACTCCTGGTCAACCAAAGTAATAGTTTTACGTACATATAATTTAAATAATAATATTAAATGTTGACCACCAAGGATGTATTTCTATGAACATATTTGAAGACAAAGCCTATAACAACAAACCCACAAGTAAATGTGCATTGAGGGAAGAAATAATAAAAAAAAACATTACACTTCATTTATGCAAAATGGTCAAACAATTTTTTGATATAAGTAATTTGCCTTATGGGTTATTCCACACGTGACTTAATCCTGTATACTTTTATAAAATTTTAATTAAAAACCAAATGATGGATATTTTCTTTAATTTGCTCAAGACATGAACTTCAATTAATTTTTGACTATTATTTTTTGTTTGGAGAGCTATTCCTTTATATACTAATTATTCTTTATTTTTATTTATTTATTTATTTTTTAATGAACTAAATATTGTTCTTTTTATGTATATCATTAAAAATATTAGTTCATACTGTTAAGAATCAGTAAATTTATTTTTGAATATCATAAAATAAATGGTCTTACACCTATCAAACAATAAATTCTCGAAATTTTGAGTTCTTATTGTTGGATCAAATATTACTTGCACTAATAAATAATGATGTTAAGAACTATAAATTCAAACAAACAACATTTAGTTCCATGCAGAAGTTGCATAACCTAAACCGACATCTCAAGTTTCATTAAAAATCAATATAAATAAGAGTGAATGAGGATATTATTGTACCTATGTTAATAGCTTAAATTCCCATTTGGGAAATCTGCTAAAAAGGCATAGAGATCATAAGTATATTCTACCTAATATTTATCACTTACATATACTGTATGCCAAGTAATTAAGTCCATAGTTGAATAGTATTAGTAAAAGAAATGTAGTATTCCCTTCCTTTAGACTTCCATAAATAAGATGTAAAATTCTATTGACACAAAAATTTTACAACTTATATAAGGATGACTGAAGTTTAAAAAAAAATTGTTATATATCTGATATTGATTTTCTTATGAACCCCATAATGATGCAATTTACTGTTTAAAAACACCCTTTGAAATAACTAATTCATCAATATAATATATGTGGCTGGAGGAGAAATAGTAAAATAAATAAACAAAATTATTGAATATTATCATATTAAGAATGTTTGAGTTTTTTTTTGTATTCGAGTTTAATTTAAAGTGAATTTTAATTTAGTTTTGATTAATTTAAATAGAATAATAACACATGGAGACTTTTAAAAAAATTAAAACATAAAATAAGCAATAGAATAGAGAAGAATAATTAAAAGAATTAGAGACCTAATAAATAAGTAAAAGAACTTAGTACTTAGTTTTGTCTTGTTATAAAATTCAAATTACTCAAAGAACATGCTACTTACTTAAGGAGATAAGCAGAAGCTATGAAGATGAGAGCAACAGTGGCATAGGCAATCCTTTCAGGCATCTCTTCCTTTTTGGTTTTCTGAAAGTAGAGCTCTGGGAAGGCATGGAGCCAGTAGGCAAGTTGGATGATGAAAAAAAACTTGAACATGAAGACCATTTCAGAATGAGGGTAGCCCTCCCAGAGAGATGATATGTTGAACAGTAAATTCTCCCTGAGGTTAAAAAAGGTTTACAGAATTACATTCTATAGTACAATCATGATTTTTATCCTGAAGCATATATTTTAGAATGTCTCTAGCAATAGTGTTATTTGTTATAAATCTATATGTATCTAGGAACCCGACCAATGGGAGCNTTGATATATCTATATATATAAAATAGGATGTGTTTATGTATGCAACGTATGGACTATAAAACGGCTGTGCCGATTTTGATGAAATTTTCAGGGAATCCTCAGGATATTCAGGCGGGTGACACTGTGAAGTCTGATTTTTGTTCTGCGGACGGAGGGGCATGGCAAAATCAAATTTTCATTTCCAATTTGCCTTAAATACATGTGTTTTTTTTTTATTGGGCCCATATCTACACCATATGTAAATTATTCTGTGAAAAAACTTTATGATAGGTATTCCATGAATTTTTATTTGAAGGCCTTAAATTTCGTCAAAAGCTCTATTTAAATCGTGAGATAATACAACACTAATGTTTGCTTAGGGCCAGCAACACCCTAAAATTTTTTTTTTTTTTGGGCAAAACGAAGTTTGCCGGATCCATTAGTTAGTAATATTCACACAAACCAGTAAGCCTGCAATAAATTTAAAAGAAAAATCTATTGAGATTGGCAATAGTCATTTAATTAACTAACACCAGAGGGCGACTAATTATTAACTAATCAAAATGTGATCATTGATTAAGTACTCTGCTTGGTATTAATTTTTCTCTTAAAAATAATTAATTAAAAATTTTGAAATTTTCTTTAGATTGTTAATTACATAAACTAACAAATAATCTGTTATTAATGCCCATATGCAACTATAATGAAATACAACAGATATCATCAGTTTTTCAAATAAGATACTGTTGAGGATTTGAGAGGAAACACGTGAATTCGTACTGGCAAGGAAGGGCCACATTAAGGGTGCCATCTGGGAAGAGAAATCCTATTTTCCAATATGAGCTTTCCAGCTCATCCAGATGCAGCTGCAGATGTGTGTTAGATACCGTGTCAGATCAAATGTCTCAGAGCAATCAGTCTGGTTGAAGTGAGTTCAGATCTCATTAGAGAGTTCAGACTATTTAGCATGTTGTTCTGAAGTTTATTTGAAAATAAGAACTTATCAGTTATTTGTAAATAGCTGTAATTTATTTATTTCTTAGATAGTAAAGGCAAAGTTGTTATCTGTTTATATTTGTTATTAGTAGGTAGAATTATTTATTGTAATAAATAACTTTAATTTATTTTGGAGTAAATTTTTATTGATCCATGCCCAAAACAAATACAATTCGAAAGTGCATTAAGTCTGAACAAAATTTTTAGTGGATTCATAAATATTAAAACCCACTTATTTTGTTACTAGGAAGAATGATACTTTACTTTGTAAATGAGCAGAAACATTTTATTATTTAAAATCTCATAAGATAATAATCTAATTAATAAGAAAATATAATTATGTTATAAGGTACTATTCAGTCATTATCTAACTTTTTTTTCCATCATATTTATAAATAATAGTCTGTTAAGTAAAACATTTTGAATTTAATTACTTTGTAAGAAAAAATAATAAATAAGTACTAATAAAAAAGTTTCACAAAAGAAGAGAAAGTGTCCAGTGTTCACTAATCTCAAATTAAATAGAATACTGATGATTATTCTGAGGGTTTTGGATTTAATTCTTTGGATGCTGGAAAGCTTGGTGGGGCACTATTGTTCTACATGGTGAGACCAGATTGGCCGTAGTAAAGCCTTGTTCAGAGTTAGTTACTAACCAATCTATAGTAAGTTTTGAGTTCCTACTCATTAGTCTGTATGGGAGTTCCTGTATATTACATTTTAGTATGCTCTCCTCATGTTGATCATGAGTGAAATTATTTAATTAAAAAGAAAAAAAAAATATATGGCACAAATTTCATGAACCCTCAGCCCTTTTCATGAACTATTAGTTCCAAAGGTACTTAACAGGCTACAATTAAGTGGCAATAGCATACCAGTGGATGTTTGAATGCACCCTCTTGAGAGAAGACCGGTATGGCTAAGGATATGAAAAAGGTAGACAACCCTCTGAATAATGAGATCCTTAAGTCCGCAGGTGACAACTCATCCAAGGGAATAAATGCCAAAAATCACAGGTCTTCCAAGGTCAGCAGGGGTTGGGAGCAGGACCGATTACCCTGTTATGGGATAAACTACCCGATTAGGAGAGGTAGGTTGAGTGTACAGAAGGCAAATATAGATCTCAGAGGTCTGACCACGCGCACATAAGTACCAAAGCCAAATGAACACCCACACATGCACTTTTTTTTAGGTAATTTTTTTAAAATGCATAAAAACAGACCATACTTTCCTTTAAATTACAAAATTAAGGTTTTAATTTCAAACTTACTTAAGGATAATATCTCCTCCCCATAGAACAGACATCACATAGAAGACCAATAGCTGCCCAGACTCATTGAACTTGCTATGTTTCACTTTGGACAAATGAAGTTTCCTGGTTATTTTCTGTTGGGAAAAATATAACAACAAATAAAACAATATTATATGGCAACAAATTTATAATTAGTTAGTTGTATGAGCAATTAAAAACTGTTAAGGGCTTCTGCTCTGTGAAAGCTAACAAATCTTATTGTGTCAGTTACAATACCTTAAAAAAAAAAAAAAAAAAAAAAAAAAAAAAAAAAAAAAAAAAAAAAAA
>KZ807153.1:31353-48460 GCA_000696205.2 Oncopeltus fasciatus
AAAAAAAAAAAAAAAAAAAAAAAAAAAAAAAAAAAAAAAAAAAAAAAAAAAAAAAAAAAAAAAAAAAAAAGCATAAACAATGTTCTTCTTTTACAAAAATAATGAATTGACATGGTGTAATCTTGTTCAGTGGGCGATATTCTGTCTCAAACATCATGGAGAAATGATTAAATATTTTATTGGGCAAGGTTAAAGAAATTTTTGCACATTGAGGCACAAACCAGTACATTTAATGTTTTGGAATAACAATAATAGGATATAATATCAACAATATACAGATTAAAGTAAAATGAATTGGTATTAATTATAATCAATAATTATTAATTAATTTATGGTGGCTCAGCCAATCAGAAATTTTTTCAAAAGTAATATGTTAAAACTATTTTAAAAACTTAAGTTGAGTCTCAAAATAAAGTTCACTGTTTTATCTGCTAGGTAGCTCTGAAGCTGCATTAGAGTTTTTGGCTGACTTTTGATAAAGAAGTCCATACGTCCATCGGTACTGTCATCAAGAGATCAATGTAACTCTCAATTTAGACAAAATTAAGATTGAGGACTCATGATAATCAAAAGACATCGTTTATCTAGCGGAGACAGTTGGATAACCAAAACTATGCTTGGTAGATTCTGTGGCTGAAGATGAGAGGAGTCTAGGGGTCTTCAGATAGGTGGCAGCAGTAACTAACAGAGACTCCTGGGAGTTGATAGTTGAGGACAATAATGAAAATTATGGGATTATTTCTGTAAAATGCTTTGTCATTTAGCTTACAATAAACTGACTAATAGACTTTCAATGAAGAAGCCAATTTAAATTTAATAATATTCCTATACCAAAAGGAGACTCAGTTCTGAATTCTGGGAAACTAAATACAAACGATGTAAAACTATTTCAGAAATTATATAACAAATCAAAATAGATCCAGATGATCTGAGATGAACCAGGTGAGACCAACAGTTCATGATCCCCCCCCCCCCCCCACAAAAAAACAAAAACAAATACATATCTCTTTTTACTAAAACACTAAATAATATCTTGTACACAACTCACATCAAGTATATACTCCTGGATGATGGCGTGCATAACAATACAAATGAGAAAGTAGAAAAACACAACACACAAATCTTTTAGTCCATAAGTGTATCGGAATGGGGTTTCAGGGACAGCATTTTCCAATGAAACATTATGATGCAATGCGATGAACATGTAGGCAAAAGGAGAAGTAGCCTGAAAAAAAAAAAAATATATATATATATTTATTATAATCAAACAAAAAGTTCAAATTAAAAAAAAAAGAGAGGTTCTATCCACTTTTCAGTTGCTAAGCCAATATTGCAAAATAATCAAATATGAACAAATAAAATAAAAAATATCTTTAAAATAATATTTACACGATTCCAGGACTTCCATAACATGAGGTTCTTTTATGTCCCAAGACATAAAACATTTTAAAACCCTTTTTTCCTTGTCATGATATAGTCTGAAATTTAAGGTTAGTGAAAATGATAGTTTTTAGCAAATTTGAAGGGAGAAGTTAAGAGGTTGCTCTCATGACATATTTTTTAGGTCATAGATACTCTATTGCTTCATTGTATCAAATTTTCTAAAAAGTATAATTTTCTCTGATCTTAAAGAAATTACATCCTGACGAGATATAAAACGGTTGCCTACAAAGTTATGGTCTAGGTAAACCCAATTCCTAATTATTCAATTTAGGAGTGTGGATACTAAAATGTGTCTTTTATCAATAAACAAACTTGCAGTGAGGTTCATTACTTTAAACTAAATATTACTCCCACTAAATCGAAAAAATATTTTTAACTCACACTTGAAATTACAGGTGTTCCCCCATCCTATTGTTCCAATTTTGCTCAATAACAAACTTTGCTCTTCGTTTTGTACTTAACAGCTGCATACTGCATTTCATTAAGGAGAACTGAAAACTGTGGCCTGCAGACAAACACAGGCATATGCTCAGTCACACACACAATGATTTAAATGGCTATAATTTTGGGTCTTTTAGTTATAATCAGAGAAAGTATACATTTTGTTTTTAATGTTTCTTAAAAAAAAATCTTTAGAACTCACTACAATTTTTTTTCAACAAAGTATCTTTAATATTTAGTTTAGTGCAATGAAACTCAAAATTATTTCAAGAAGTTATTCGTTCCTTATTGAAAATTTAAATAATACTAATAAAAAACTTTAAAAAAAGATCTCGTAAGCTAGTAATATCACACAGCTGGAAGTAATAAGGGTTTGCCAGCAATCTACAATATTTCATTTTCAAGTAACTAGAAATTTTCATATTATTAGAATGAAATATCTCAATCAAGTACCTAGAGCAATTTTGTCCCACAATTGAGATAGATCACTCTACCGGATATAACTGCAAATCAAATCAAATTTGACATGTAAATTAAAATAATAATTAGGTTAGTGTTTTCTCTGGCATAGAGGTTAATCTGAAAGCTGATGATTGATTAAAAGTGTTTTCAATACTCCCGCATCTGAAATTTCCAGTTTAATGCTGCATAACTCAGTATAAAGCATAAAAATTATAAACAGAGGGACTGAAGTTTGTTGCTTGATGTCATTATGAATAGAATGCAAATGTATTTTAATCTAACAAGTTCCAAAATAAATATATCTTTAAATTTAACAATACAGTAATCAATATATAGACTGATATGGCATACAAATATAATCTTTTCGTACATTGACAATATTTACCCAATTAGGTCAGATACAATAGTAAGTTTTGTTTGCTTAAGATGTAATGGCAACTTATCATATTAAAATTATTTGTCATGGTACTCTACTGGTTTAACCAGAAAACTAATAGTTACATAACAGCCTTTTATATACCCACACAAATATATATATATATATATATATATATATATATATATATATATATTTTTTTTTTNGAATTATATATATATATATATTGAGAGCGAGAGATTAGATTGACTTTTATTACTCCCCATATGTTACCAGCCATAACTTCTTCTTGTTACAGGGAAACTATTTTTCTTCAAGAATAAATCATTGACTGAGTTCCAAAAGCTATAAAATCAGAGGTTATACTTATTTTGACCCAGTGGAAAATTAAATCTAAACCTAAGTGTGGAGTAAATAATCAACCTACTTGTATCATTAGGCCAATGACAAAAACCAGGGCAACGCAGGAAACGATGTCAGCATGGTTCTGGATAACGAATTCATGGCTGAATATCGGAGGGTTTTTGGAGGAAGTCTTCCTCCCTTTGAAGCCCATTTTTAAGGACGGAGAACCAAACTCGGAGAGCCGAAACCTAGAAGTGACAGTGTCACTACACTCGCGACTCGCCGAGTGTAACAGCACACGTCACCAGACTCCCCTCCACGCTTATAACCAATAACAAACAGATGGTCGCATTTATACAGGCCTGAAAACTACTCTTTATTTAATTTGATTCTCTAAATACTTAAGAATTTTAAGTCTTAAGTATTTTACATTATGAATAAATTATTATTCAATTTAATAATTTAATAAAATTGTATATGCATTTATGTGTAATTTAAAATTGTGAGTTAAAAAATGTGTAATGCCCTTCTTCATTTTTCGTTAAAAATTTACATCTAAATCTAGCTTAACATGCTTAATTTTTTATTCTCGTACATTAAATTAAATTATTATATTTTTAAGATCCAAACTTGGCATTAACTAAAAATAATACCAATCGATGAATAAGGAGAAGAAAAAGTCATCGATATAACTAGAGGGAATGAAGAATTATTTTAAATTATACAAAGTTGAAAAGGAGATTTATGTTACAAAGTCTTCATTACTCATATTCATAGTATTGTAATCGTTTTTCATTTACTGTTTTTCAAACATTTTAAGACCCAGACATTTTGGTTTCTCCAAAAATATTTGTTTTGAAAACTTGTAGGAAAAAATAATGAACATGGGATCACATTTTAAATAAACTGGGTTGGATTATTAGTTAAACTTTTTATTGTTCGTGAAAATATAATATTGCGAATATTCAGAATTATGTTATTTATAAATAGTAAAAATAGACATTCAGAAAATATTTAACTACTTTATTATATGGATTAATTTGTGAAAATAGGGGAAAAATTGGGTATTTATTGTTAATAACAGAAAATTAATTATTTATATGTGATTTAGAAAAATAAATAAATTGTGAAACAAGTGTTGTAACTGATAACCTTATCAGTCTTGAGTAATAAGGTTGTTTTTATTGCATTTTCTGTGGACTCCCTGAGGGCTTTAGTTAATTGTGTGTAAGTGGATCAGGGACCCTTTTCTATTTGGTAAAGAGGAAACTGGTTAGACGGCTCTCGACTTGGGATCATTAGCGGAGCGCGTGTGACACTCCTCACATAGCCTCTGGCCCCTCTCTCTCCTGATAAGCTGACCGGTGACAGCTCCATCGACCAAACTACATTCGCCCTTTTATTTGCCTCTGTCACAGCGAATATGGAGCCCCTTGCAAAGGAGAAGAAAAAATTCATAGAATGTGGGTCTTATAAAGGAAAAGGAATAGCTGTGTTTACTAGTGGAGGAGACTCACAAGGTATTTATGACGTTATTATTTTTATTTATTATATAAAAACACTGTTAAATCACGAGGAGTTATTACATATTGTGTAAATAGTATTTTATAATTTATTTATTTATTATAATTTATGGTATATTTGTAAACAGAGGTTCCAATTTATTTGTAAGTTCTAAATGTAATACAGATTATGCTAACATCAAAGACCTAATAAAAATTTTAACTTGTAATTATACGGTATGCGATTTTGTTATTAATAAATCAGATATCTAGATTATATTTTTCGTATTTTAAAAAGTCAAAATAAAAGGTGTTAAGTTTAGTACATTGCCCCAATATATTGTATACTCCTTTGCCAATAAATATATAAATTCATTTGAGAAAATTCCTGTAGCTATTTAAGTGTTGTCATGTAGGTTTCATGTAAATTTTCACTGTTCCTTCTTATCAGGACCTAATATGTAAGTCACTAATTTCTCTTCCCCCCCCCCCTCTCTCACTCGCTCTCTCTCTCTCTCTCTCTCTCTCTCTCTCTTTATATATATATTGTTATTGAGCGAAATTGTATCATTATTTGAAATGTCAAGTTGGAGGTAAAAAATATAGTGGCAGACAAAATATATAATTTAGAATTAGAAACTCATACAGATTTGTTGTACAATAAAAAAAATATTTCAGGAATTACAAAGTAAAATTTAACTATTAGAAGTGGGGTTTACCTGAAATTTCAAGTGTGAGTGCGCAATTTTTTTCCTATGTAGGGGGCATATTATTAAGTTTAGAGTAATGAAACTCAACACAGATTGTTTGTTTATAAAAGAAATTTTTTTGAAGTTGTGCTGCTAAATTAGACAGTTATGAGTGGGGGATTTGTTGAAGTGACAAGTGGGAATACACAATGTTTTTTCAATCCAGCAAGCGCAGTATTTAGTTTAGTGCAATGAAATCAAACAAAGATTTGTTTTCTAATAGGAATAAAAAAAAAATCTTTAGAATTTTCTCACAAATTGAATAATTTGGAATCGGGGTTTACCTGAACCATAAGTTTTAAATTTTTAAACAGCCTAGGGGCCTGAAAGGCTAAGTTCGATCTTGTAAAAATCAGACAGATAGAAGTGGGGATTGACTGAAATGTCAAATGCATGTACTAAAAGTATTTTTACTGCAGTGGGTATAATACTTGTTTCAGTACAATTTAACTTAACAATTATTTGTCTATTGATAAAAGATATAGAATTTAAGTGTATTCAATTGCAGATTTTTGTCATGCAATGTCAATGAAAAGTTCATATTTTAATTGAATGTAATAAAAGGAAGATAAATGAGTATTGTTATATTTATATCAATCATTTATAGTAATTAATTTTTTTTTTTTAGGTATTCATTTACTTTAAATGATTTTATTTATTTTTAATGACTTTTCTTAAATATTTCATCGCCTAAAAATTTATTATTTTAATTTTTGTATTGAATGCGGGATAATTAAATCTTTAAAATATACATAATAGAATATATATTCTGAAAGCTGATGATTGATTAAAAGTGTTTTCAATACTCCCGCATCTGAAATTTCCAGTTTAATGCTGCATAACTCAGTATAAAGCATAAAAATTATAAACAGAGGGACTGAAGTTTGTTGCTTGATGTCATTATGAATAGAATGCAAATGTATTTTAATCTAACAAGTTCCAAAATAAATATATCTTTAAATTTAACAATACAGTAATCAATATATAGACTGATATGGCATACAAATATAATCTNAGCAAATGGAAAAGTAAAAAAAAAGAAAAGTGTAAAACAGTAGGACTAAAATGCAACATGTGTATTCTATATTTTATTTAAAATAAGTAGTTTAAGGAATATATTTCCAAGAGTATGCTTGAAATAAGACAAATTAAACTAAGTCAAAATTTAATAATAACCATTATTCAATATTACTACAGTTATGAAAAACCTAAATGTAAAAATTGAGAGCCTCAACCATCTCCCCCTTCAGATAGAGAAAGATATTTTCTGTTCAGGCTAGATTGTGATAAATATTGCTTAGAATATCAGGGGAGTATAAAAAAGAAAAGAAGACTGTTTTTCAACCAAATATTTGTATTGTTATACCTCTGATACAAAATACTTTATCGTCATTAGCCATCTGCTAGCCAATTGCTTGATCCCCTGCTGATACTATTCTTTGGGATGACTGTCAACAACTCTTGGACCTTAATTTCAACTTCCACAAAATTATCAAATTTTTCTCTTGAAAAAGAGCCATGGATTGAAACACTTAGCAATCCGTTGGTGCGAAGTATGGACTGTATGGTCCATGAGACAGGAGTCCAAAGCCGTGAAGTTCTTTAAATTTTTCTTTGGTGGGAAATGTGAAGAGGAGCGTTATATCTTGGAATAAAATTCATTTTTCATTGATCAAAGCAGGATAACGCTCAGACAATTTCACCTACAATCTTTCCAGTTATTTGCTAGAGTTCATAATTCGGGAATATCAGGAACAAATTTTATATGAATAACTCAAAAATTCTTTTAAAAAAACATAAAGCAAAGGTTTTTTTTTTTTTTTTTTCCCCACATTGCCCCTTGCAGCAACCAGAAAAGCAGTTTGACTGCTATCTACCCATTCCTTAAATTTGGATTTAATCAGTAAACCCACTTTTTATCCCACATAACAATCTCCCACTAAAATCTCATAACAGAAGCGTTTTTCAATAAATTTTCACTAATTTCTAATCTCTTAGCTGATTGCTGATGAGTAAGTTCGTGAGGGACTAGTCTACTTACAGCTCTTTTTCACCTTCTCCATGGAGAGTAGATGGCAACTAACAGTATCTTTCAACACACCACATTTCCTGGCAAGTTTACGAGTACTTGTGGATGGATTTGACTCAACAGCTCTCTCAGAACCTCGTCAATATCTATTAATGGTTGTCTGGAGGCCTTCTTTTCCAATGTCCAATCGTCACTGCTAAATTTTTCAAACCAATGCGGTATAGTGTGCTGCTCAAGGACATGTTCTCCTTCATATTTACATACTCCAAAAAAAAAAAAAAAAAAAAAAAAAAAGGTTAGGTTTATGTTGTTGGGGAAGGATCTATTATAAATGGAGGGAAAATGAATAATGCTTAAAAACAACTTAATCAAATCTAATTATAAAAAGGGGATGCTCATTAAATTTGGTTCAAAGCTAAATCTGTTAAATAGTGGGAAGTAGATAAGTAGCATAATTGGTAAATGCACCGGTCCGGATAGCAGGGGATCCAGGTTCGAATCCTGGCTGGGACAGATAGATTTTTTTTTCTTTTCCCTCTCATTAATTGTTTAAAATTTATGTGGGATAAAAAACCACAACTAAATAAAATATTTATGAAAAAAAATTAAATAGTTTTAGCTATTATTTTTTTTTTATTTTATAAAATTGGTGGCCAATTTCCCGGACAAACTTTTAACTTAAACTTACTAAATTTCTGGAAACTCCTAACCTTTGATAGTTATTAGGATTTTGTGATGAAATTTTCAGGTTACACTCAAAACCACAGAATAATATTTAAAAAAAAGAAAGAAGGTTTCAATTTAATTCTGATATTGTCCTGGAAACCTTAATTATTATTTTTCTTATTCTTATTGTAAATTATTACTTTTCTGATTAAGATTATAAATAAATAGAATTTTTTTGGATTTCAAGTTCCACGTAATTGGATGCCGATATAATGAAAAAAATATCATAAAAAAATTATGACTAGTTTTTTATTTAAGAATCATACTTTCAGTTTTCCCCAAAAAATTCAGGATTGAACAAATTCTACTGAAATGTTTTTTTTTATATATTTCAAATTATAGAAATTTGATGTACTATGAAAGATGTCTTCCATCAGTTCAGACATTCTTTATCTAATATGTGAAGAATGTCAATCCCCATGGTTGTTTAATAATTGATTAAATTATCCACCTATTCTGTTCTTTAATTGCTTTTAAAACTGAAAATAGTGGTGGGGCCGCCCGTGTGATGTCGCTGGGTCCGTTGTGGGGCCGCGGGTCGGCGCTGTTGGAACTCGGAGGCCGACCTGGAGGATGTGGACGGCNCCTCCCTCTCATTTGATGTCAACCAAAAATGAATTAATTTAAGTGTTTGTAAATGAATACCTTAATTTTGAATTTTATTTTCATATTTCGAAAATAAGGGGTCTCAACCAACCATTTTCCTCAAAATTAAATGATAGAACATAAATGTTAAAAAATTCTTTCTGATATGGGAAATGTTAACAGAATGAGTTGTGTTTATAGCACCTACTGAGATTGCACAATACTGAGATAAGGATAGTATCATTTACTGCCAAAGAGCTCGAGAGTTATGTCATTTTAATCAATCAAGAGTTATGTTATCTACTCAGGGCTTAAAAGTACATTAGGGGTATTATTATTATTACATGTACACTAAGCACACGTACTTAGGTTGTCTCCTCCACTTTAACTCATCTCACCCTCATCATCAAAAAATAAATATGGCCAAAAACCTAATCTACAGATCACTCACACTCTCTGACAAGACATTCCATAGCAAAAATATTAAACGTGTAACTGACATCCTCCTCTTCAATGGTTTTCCTACTCACACCATTAAAAAACTTGTGAAAGAATTCTTTATTTCCATTTCTCTAACTATGCCCCTCCCCAAAAATAATGACCTCATTTTCCTTTCTCTCCCTTATATTCCAAAACTTTCTGAAAATATTAAGAATTTTTAAGAACTTTCCCTAACCTTAAGCTTGCTTTTTCCACTAACTACAAACTAAAATCCATTTTACCATCCTTTAAGACCCCATCCCCTTCCTTATATCCACTCCTAATTGCCATGGTTATTATATTGGACAAACTAAAAACCCTATTTCCCATAGAATTAATAATCATAAAAATGACACAAAGAAAAAACTAATAAAAACTGCCCTCACTAAATACATTTTTCATGAAAAACACACATTTGACTTCGAGAACATTACCATTCTTTCCACTGAACTCTACGAACACAAACGCCTCCTTTCTGAAACTGTTCACATTAACTTACAATACAAGCCAGTTAACGACAGAAGTGACATAGAACAAATTTTCTTCAACTTATTCAAACATTTTCAACATTCTGAGAAACCATTAGCCCTCCTTCAAAATAAACCAATCAAACATTTTTCCTAGTTCCAAAAGTTACTTATCCGCAATAATACCCTTCCTTTCTTCTTTGTCCTTTTATTGCCCCGTTTGAAACAGGCTGCTCATCCTTTGTACCTTCCGCCTCTTACCCCCACCCTTCCACGACCCATGGTGTCGGTTTAAAAAAAAAAAAAATCGTCCCTCTCGTCTTCATGATAGATATGTGTGGTTAATTATTTTCTTCATGCTGAATTCTTCTACGTAGTTTACACATTCATAATCTTGATATCACATTAAATTTAATTATGGCAATTCTATATTATAATATTGTAAATCATTTATTTTCATTTCATTTTTACTTTTATTTGTATTCTTATGACATTGTATTTCAACAGCCCTGAAGATGCCTATCAATGTAAGCCGAAACATTGGCAGATAATTTTTAAAAATACATTTTTTTAAAGTTTATTTTTTTGGATCTACCTTGACCGAACCCCAGCTAAAATCATCTAATAAAAACTTTTTTTTTTTTTTTTTATAAATTAGGTTTTTTAAAATTCAAATTCTAACATTATATTTTAGTAAATTAAAAGAAAAAAAAAAGTTTATACTTATTAAATATATTTTTGTTTTAGGTATGAATGCTGCAGTTCGCGCAGTTGTTCGCATGGGCTTATACCTTGGAAGCAAAGTATATTTTATTAGGGAAGGCTATCAAGGGATGGTGGATGGCTATATTTGTGAAGCAAATTGGTCTTCTGTTTCCTCTATTATTCACAAAGTAAAATTATTTGTTTAATAGTTTTATTTCATATGTAAAATATTAAAAATATGATGGTAATGCAAAATTATTTAAAAAAAAAAATTTTTTTTATTTAATGAAAGAGAGAATTTGTTTAGTAAAGATGTCATGCTTATTTATCCCATATTATTATTAGATTATGCCATTCAACTTCGTAACAAAAAGCCTCAGTTTAGTTATTTGTTCCGAAGAAAAAACATATCAATCTCTTAAGAAATTCTTGTAATTTTATGGAATTTCCAGATTCAACAGGCAACAGAGAGGCTCGATGTCAAAAATTACTGTGATGCTCTTCTGATAGCTGCCAAACAATCAATACCCCAAAATGTACCTTCTGTTTACAATTGTTACATACCATGGTTGAGCAAAGATTGCAGAAAAAAAAGAGAACCAAGAAAAAAAGAAGGTCCTCAATAGGTTTTGGGACGAGCAATCTTATAGTATATAAGAAAGCGAATGCTTATGAGCATCGTAAAGAAAATCTTGGAGTAAGTGCATGAGTCCCATGAGGCCAGATGCACCTTTGGCTGAACTCAGGAGAAAAATAGGAAGGAATCTATAAACTATAATAGTCGCCCTAAAATCTAATGATCTGTTAATATATGATTCCATGGAAGTAGCACAAATCTACAGAACCTACTTTGAGGAAATATTTAATAGTAAATGTACAAAGCTGATTTCAAGTGCATAGGGTAATATAAGAAACAAATGAATTAGATCAAATTATGATGATAATTGTGGTAAAGTAATCCCACATTTCATATCTCAGCCGGGAGGTAGAGAGTTTTTTCTATCTCCCTGTACAATTCAAATAAACAAATGAATTAGATTTTCATGATGACTCTCCTCCTTACAACCATAATATAATGATGGAAGAACTTGAAAGAGCTCTTAAATCAGCCAACTTAAACTCTGCATGAGGCGAAGATGGGATCTCATATAAAATAAAATCTAACCTACTAAATCAAGTGGCATTGTTTTCCCTATACAGTGTCTTGTGGCAAGTTCATTTTCGAACAGAAGCCATGTAATTCCTGTATTCTTCAATTAAAAAGAAGCATATGATCGTACATGAAGATATAATGTGTTAGGATGCTGCACAGATGGAACTTCAGAGTTTGACTCCCAATGTTTATTCAAAACTTATTAAATGATCGCTCTTATCATCTCGCTTAAGAAAACAATATCGCACTATAAGTGGTGAGTGGCTAGTAGCTTTATGATTAAAATATTTTATGCCTTAATACGATCAAAAATAGACTATGGCTGTCCTATGTATGGATCGGCCAACAAGTCATGGTTAAAGAAGATTGACCGTCTGTACTATAATGGCTTAAGAATATCAATAGGTTCATTCAAGACAAGCAACTTTGAATCGATTTATGTTGAAACAAACCATTTACCTCCACTAGTCAGACAAAAACAATTTACTCTCACTTATGTGACTACCTTACTCTCTAAGCCGAATCACTTTCTTTATAATAAAATAAAGAATCAGCCATGCCAGTGTACTTCACTCATGTACTATACCTCTGCCCATAAGAGTCAGCAAAATTCTTAGATGATTAGGCACTGAAATAAAACCAACGCTGCCTATAAATCATGAACAAATCTTTCCCTGGACTCTAAGCAAAATTTGAAACTTTCACTTACAAAAATTTAAAAAATAAAATATGTCTACTGAACACTATAGGAAGCTACATGAGGAGATCATAGAAAAGTTCGGCAATCATTCAGTGATCTATACTGATGGTTTAAAATCTGAAGGGTCTCTGGATTCTCAGTAGTCCTGCCAGGAGATGTAATAAAAAAGACTCTAGCGAAGAACATAAATGAATTTCATGCAGAGCTTCAAGCAATCTTGATGACACTAAAACATTCGAAAAGATCAAGTAACTGCCAAATACTTTTGTTTACAGATTTTCTCAGTACAACAGAACTAAATTTTCGAATGATATACTCCTACAAGATACAAATTTAGGCCTGGCAAGACTTTTAACTCAAATAAAGAAGTTGCTTTCCATTGGATCCCTGGTCATGCAAGTATAGCTGGAAACGTAGCCCTGCACAAGCTCGCAAGAGAGGCCTCAGAGATGGAAATTGAAGAAGATGAAAAGAAGGAAGTTGACTGGCATCACTGGCAGGACAGGTGGAATAGTAGTGCACAGCTAAAAATGATTGAACCATCTGTTAGACCTCGCAAGTACAATCTAAGCTTTAATCGCCGAGAAGAAATTGTGGTTACAAGACAACAAATTGTCCACACACGCCTAACCCATGGTTTCTAAGTAGTGGGAAGACAGTGTCCTATTGGGATTAGTGTAAAGAAGTACTTACTGTAGAACACACTCTTGTTAATTGTAGTAAATTTAATCGCTTAAAGATCAAGATAATCTCGAAAGCATTCTGATAAGGAACAGCAAAAAAACTCAAAAAGCCCTTACTTTTTTGAGAAAAGCAAACATATTTAAGGAAATATGAGAACTTAGGAAATCATCCTATGGCTAATGACTATTGCAGTCAATGCAGAACAAACCACAAAAAATAAAAATAAAATACTGGTGAACCTGCCTGAAAGTATGGTGTGTCAAAAGATACTGTTAGTAACCAAATACTCTCCATGGGGAAAGTGAAAAAGAGCATTAGACTGGTCCCTCATAAACTTACTCTTCAGCAATCAGCTAAGAGGTTAGAAATTAGTGGAAATTTATTGAAAAACCCTTCTGATATGAGTTTTTACTGGTAATTTATCATCTGAGATAAAAGTCCATGGGCGAAGCCTGCCTTCCCATTGGTTGATACTGTGTTCTGGCGGCTGGTCTCTGGAGTAGTCAGGTGGCTGGTCACTGATTGGTTGGATCCTCTTGTCAATTAGCGCTGGTTTCCAGTTTTTGCTCAGTCTTCTCTGTTGATATTTTTCATTCTCTAAACAACATCCTCCCCATACAGGTTGGTTAGATGTTCACGTAGTTCATTCTCTGAACAACATCCTCCCTTGGATGTTTCAGAAAAAAATGAAGTGTGTTAACAGGTTTATTGACCAATAACTCATAGCAATCATCCTAATATTCAGTTTTTAATTTTATGTAAATTCATATCAGTCAGTTTTTGGCACTTTATTTATACTTTTAATATATGAGAGTTGTTCTATTTAAATATATATTTATCTGTTTTCATTAGATCACACTTGTTTTAATTGTGAAAACTTTATGTTTTAACACACATGTTTTTGTCACACATTTGTTCACATTAAGCCTAATAAGTTCAATGAGTACACTATAGATATATCTAAATGTAGATATTTTTAAATAATAAGATATTTTATATTATGTTAATTTGACATAGTTTAAAATTATATTTTAAGTTCTGTTTAATTTTTTATTTAAGGGTGGAACAGTCATTGGATCTGCTAGATGCTCAGATTTCCGGCAGAGGGAAGGCAGGCTTAAAGCAGCTCGAAACCTTATTAAACACAAAATTAATAATCTTGTTGTGATTGGGGGTGATGGTTCTCTGACAGGTGCAAATTTATTCCGGAATGAGTGGCCTTCCCTTGTAAAGGAGTTAATTAACAATTGTAAGTTAATAGAGTAGTTAATTGGTATTAGATTGAAATTTTTTTTATTTTCTCCTTTGGAAACATCTTAAAGGGTTATATTAGATGTTGTTTTTTTTGTTAGGGTTCGGTCAAGGTATATCCAAAAAAATAAAAATTAAAAAAAATGTGTATTTTTAAAATTATCTGCCAATGTTTAGGCTTACATTGTAAGCCATCTTCAGGGATGTAGAAATACAATGTCATAAGAATAAAAAATAAAAAATAAAATCAAAAAAATTAAACAGCCCTGAAGATAGCTTTCAATGTAAGCCGAAATGTTGGCAGATAATTTAAAAAGTACACATTTTTTTTAAATTTGTATTTTTTTGGATCTACCTTGACTGAACCGCAATAAAAAAAACCATCTAATAAATATAACCTAGATATTATATAGATATTAATCTATGATCAAAAAAACTCTTCATTTAAAGGGTTATATTTTTATGACATCAATCTGATTCTTCTTTGGTATTCATGCTTTTTATATATTTAACTTATTAAGNATAGTTTTATAAAATAAAAGTCTTATTTAAAAATTAAAATTGAAGCCTTCTGTCAGTTTTTAAAAAGCTTAAAGCTTTAGAGCTGGTGGAGGATTCCAATTTTAATTATTAAATGTAGTTTTACTAAATTTTATATTAAGCTCATGAAGAGGTGTCAGTATTAGTTGTGAAACTATTAGAGCAAAATCCAGTAGAGCTGGAATAAGGACTGGTTTTGATGAATGGAGTATTGTATTAAATGTAGTGGAAATTATTCAGTGAAAATTAAATAAATAAAGCGAAATTTCAAAAATTACCTGTTGTATTATAAAATACTTGCCATGTTAGTATGGTATACTTCATTTCTGAGTTAAATTTCATTTGTCTTTTCCTCCTTGAAGACACCTTAGACCTCAGAGTTTCCTATAAATCTTTGAAAGACCTTGACGATGCTGTAAAATCCTTCACCTCTGCTATTCAACTGTCGTGCTGGATAGCATCCAAATTTACCTCCGAAAACCTCTAAATCCCAATCCTTTAAACACCAAACCTCTTCCCATGTACATACAGACTCTTATACTATCCAAAAGGCGGGCCAGAACCACATGGCAGAGAACATGTCACCCATCTGACCTCCAAGCATATAATAAACTGAGCTGTTTAGTGACACGGGATCTCAGATCTTATCACTATAAAGAATCCAACAATCATCTCTCCTCACTCACAACGGAAGACAAATCCCTCTGGACTGCCACCAGAAAAATACTCAAATACCTCTCCCCCACCTCTCCTCTCCAACAGGATGATGGCACCTGGGCAGCGTCAGATGCAGACTTAGCTGAGGTCTTTGGCCTTCACCTTAAGCAAACCTTCACTCCTCACCCTGACCCAGAAAACCATTCTAAAAGCACGGAGGTAGAAGAATCCTTGATTTCTCTCTTCCTATATTTCCACCTCCTAAAGCTCTCACCCCCTCTGAGGTCAAATGTATCCTTTCCCCCTTGCCTAAATGCAAGTCTCCCAGGTATGATCTTATTACAGCCAAAATCCTAAACCACTTACCCAAAAAGGCTATAACTTTCCTCACCTATCTCTACAACACCATTCTCCGAACCACACACTTTCCTCTCCTGTGGAAATTATCTACTGTAATCCTCTTCCCAAAGCCTGTTAAACCCCCAAGTAATCCTTCTTCCTATCGCCCAATAAGCTTACTTCCTCTTTTTTCAAAGGTCTTTGAGAAGATTCTTCTTAAAAGGCTAATACCAATCCTAGACACTCACCAAATACTTCCAAAACACCAGTTTGGTTTCCGAGCCAAACACTTCACGATCCAAGAGCTGTTTCGTGTTGTAGATTGCATATCTTCCTCTTTCGAGAACAAGCAGTACTGCATTGATGCCTTCCTCGATGTCACAAGTATTTGACAGGGTCTGACATCACGAACTACTGTTCAAATTAAAATCCATCCTTCCAAGCACCCTTTACCTTATCATTCGATCCTACCTAACCGATCGATTCTTCAGGGTCCGACAAGGATTAGTTACTCCGACTATTACCAAGTAGAAGCGGGAGTTCCACAAGGTAGTGTGCTCGGCCCCATCCTTTACATCCTGTACACTGCCGATATCCCATCACATCCTAACACTCTCCTACAAACCTTTGCAGATGACCAAGCAATCCTTTCTACCGATGCTCACTCACTTACTGCCAGTCAAAATCTCCAACGGCATCTGATGGACATACAGCATTGGTGCCAGCGCTTTCTGCTGTCATGTTACGTTAACACTAAGGAAGAAACAACCTGGCAGAATTTACTTTAATGATATCCCTATCCCAAATTCCGATTGTTTCAGGTACCTAGGCTCTCATCTTGACCCTCGTCTAACATGGAATACACGTACAGAAATCAAAAGACAGGTACTAAATAGGAGATTTGGACTTCTTTCAAGCTACTAAGCAGCAAGTCCACCTTAACTGTGACCAACAAACTTACCATTTATAAGACGTTACTGAGACCTATCTGGATGTATGGAGTCGAACTGCGGGGAATTTGCTAAACCATCCAACATCCAAAGAATACAGTCCTTTCAATCCAAAATCCTAAGAATCATAGTTGATACACAATATTACGTCACAAACTCCTTACTCCACAATGACCTTAAAATCCCTTTAGTTAAAGAGATCATTACAACCCGTTTTAATAAATTCCACTCTGGCCTTTCCATGCATCTCAATCCTTATCCCAAACTATCCAATCTTACCCATCCTGAATAGGAATAATTATTAGGACATAATCCACCACATCATCTGAATAGGAAATGGCCCCGTGACCTTCTCATTGCCAGCACTTCATAAAAATAATATGAAGAGAAAAAAAAAACACACAAAAAAAACAACCTGTGTATTGTAAATAGAGATTTTGGAGTTCTGCCATTGGGCAGCTTCTCCATCAAGCAAAGTACACGCTAAGTTCTTTTTTTTTTCTGTATTTTATTTTTATTTATT
>KZ807153.1:48588-65572 GCA_000696205.2 Oncopeltus fasciatus
ATTTTTTTCTTGTTTATTTGTTTATCTATTCAGTTTTTTTTTGTTTGTTACTTTTTCTTTTCTTTTCTTTTTTTTTTCAAATTAATATATACTTACTAGATGCAAAAAAACATGTAGAAAGTAATTAATAATAAAGTTTTTATTGAAAAAAAAAATGTCTTTTCTAGTGGAAATTTCTGTTGAGGATGCTGAAAACTGTTGTCACCTTAATGTAGTTGGCATGGTGGGTTCAATAGACAATGATTTCTGTGGCACTGATATGACTATTGGCACTGATTCTGCTCTTCATCGGATAATTGAGGCTGTTGATGCCATAGTATACACAGCCTCTTCCCATCAGCGAACTTTCATAATGGAAGTTATGGGGCGCCATTGTGGGTAAGTTCCTCTTTTACTGCAATCTTTCCTTTGGGAAATATTTTTTATAGTTCTAACTATATTAGATTAGTTTACAGTTGGTGTATTGAACTTCGAATCAAGGTTCTGTGAAAAAATATTGATGTATAGAGACATTGTTATATGCAATTAGGAGAATATGTAAAGAATACCTTCAACAGAGACAGGGATTTGAAACTCGGCTTGATAAAACAGTTCCTAATTGTTGCTTCTTTTATGTCTTTCTGCTGCACTTTTGTTAAATGAATAATACAAATCCCGAGGTTGATTAAATTTTGTTTGGCTCATTATTCTCCAGAGCTGAATATTTTCTTTAGAAGTTGTTTTCTGTTATGTGTCTTTAAGTTTTAGACAACCTCCTGGTCCATAGGCTCCTTGTTTGTAAGAAAAAAGTTAATAAGCTTAACATTTGACAGTATTTTATTTTAGCTGCAGATGGTAGTTGCGCAGGAAAATTTTCCTCAAACAGAATAACTTTTTTCTGCTTTTCAATGCTCTTATCAAAGTGTTTTAGCCATCTTCTAGAAATTTTTACTTGTTAACCTTGCCTTGGTTTTAGCTTCATATTCTATTTCCAATGACCTGACTCCTTTGATACATTATGACTACTTAATCTTACCAATCACCACCAGTTTACTTTTATCCTTCCCGGACATATTGAAACATACTACCACTGTCACTCTTTTCTTGTTCTTCCTCCATAATACTTATCATTCTTGCAAAAAAAATTTGCCCATCTCACTTATCAATTTAAAAAAAAATTTCTCTGCTCTATTGTTTTCAACTTTTATCTCTTCAACAATATCAATTCAGCAGAGATTATAATCTGATCACACTACTATCTGACACACTTTCTTCTTGATGCCATGCCTTTTTTTTTTTAATTTATCCAGTGCTAAAAAGAAATTCTTGACCTAATCTGGTTTCAAATTTGATGGCTATAATATTATAATCTTTTTTTTTTTTTTTTTTTTTTTTTTTTTTTTGAAAAAAGATTATTTGAACATAATGATGCGAAATATAATTTTCTGAAGTACATAAAACAAAAATACGCTTACTGAGGAAGAAATTTATGATTATAACTGCCCACGATGGATACCCCAAAAGCAATAAAATATGTGGGGTAGGGAGTAATAAATAATAATATTAATTATNCGAGACCCGTACGGATCCCCTGAGCTTGCCTGGCGCCCCCCTAAACATCAAAATACTTTGTTTGTTGGACAAAAAGCATGTAATTTATAGCTCTCTACCGTTTAATTAGAAATAGTTTGACACTGCGTGATAATTTAGTATGATCTATTACGCTACCTTTCTTAATTTAAAAAAAAGTTCTAATCTAATTTGAACTATTTTAATATTAAAGTAAAATTTGAGAGTAATAATTCATGTAAAATAATATATTTTGGACTGTATCTGGTCGAATTTATTATCAAGAATAGGATTTCTTCTTTCTCCTATAGGTACTTACTTCCTACCCCCTCTTCCTGAGATTTCAGAATGATTATGAGATCTTAAACCCTAATAATGATCAGCTTTAAATAATTATGAAATTAACTGAAGTTTGAAGATTTGCTTTACAAATATCCTATTTTTACATAATAAACTTTATAATTTATACATTTTTATGTTTCAATTTTTCATTGAACAGATATTTTTAGCATATTTTTAATCTGAGAATAATCCTCTTTTATTTTGTGAAAAAAAAAAGAAATACATTCACATGACACATTTTACCCCCTGGTTACATGATTTTACTTTTAGTTAGTGTTCGGATAGGTCAAATAAATCACCCAAGTATCAATAGAAGATTATAAGCCATAAAGAGAAGTCCAAAAAAATCAAAGTCCTGGAGGGTCAGAATATCAATAAAAAGCACTACAGAAAATTTAAACGTAATGGCCATAAGGAATTTAAAAACAGAATCAAATTTTTATGAGATGGAAGATTACAACTGATTTATCACTGGTCGCAAATAAAAATGTATAAACTAAAAATAAAAATGAGAAAAATAATTAAATTAATAAAAAAAGTTGGAATAAAATAATAGAATATATAAAGTTGTTAAAAAGTGAACAAAACAAAAAGTAGCACCAGTGATAAATTGGCAGCTTGTTTCTCTTATATGCAATACTACTATATTGTAAGAAATAAAAAGCTGGCTAACTCTTTGGAAATGTTATTTGAGTATGGAAGTATGAATGTACTTTATAACAATTTTCTACAAATACAATAGGACTCATGAAAAAAATTTCAACATTTGAATGTCTCAATTATATTTTAAGTGTTTTCTTCTACTAAGAACATGAAATAAATATATTCTAATGCTTGTGAATGAGTAATCTCAATTTCCATTTTCTTTCTCTTGTCCAGATATGACTTCATTAACTGCCATAAAATGCTTAGAAACATTATTTCCAACTTTCAGACACCTAGGAATTTACATTCTGATCAAGACCCCATCATTTATCTGAGAAGAAAGAAAAACTTTCTTGGAGGATTGTAAATTCAAATCTGAAGTAAACGTGATAACATTAATGGCAATTATGGGAAGTAATGCGGAATATGCACTCTAAATGGGAGGGAAACAAGTAAATAATTGATATTTTGTTACTACTAGAACGTGCTTTATGCCAAGTGTTTGAAACAGCCAAAGATAACAAAGTGGATATGCAGAAACCTATTTTTTTTTTTTACTGAAGAGTTTTCATTAGGTCATTATAATGTTAGAAGTTTGGGGATTTACATACACCTCATTACCTACAAGACTCTTGAACTCAGAGACGTATATCATATATTACTAAGTATGTCTTTACAATTTATGAATTATTTTGTCTAATGTTATATAATACTAGTTTAATTTTTATGAAATTAAATTAAGGCTTTCATATTAAGGTATCTTTATATCAGTACACAAGTTCTATACGCCCCAGAATATCTTTATAAAAACATTTTACTACAACTACAGCATATTTATTTATCCTGTTTAGAACTAAAACAAAACCCTATATGGTATATTTGGTGGCATATATTCGATCCCTATGCTGTATTGGTATATAGCATGGCAAGAAGTCAATGTTTTAAGTTGCCACAGCTTAATCTGTATTAAAGTAGTATGAAAATAGAGCTCAACGAATAAATATAATTAGTAGTGTGTGCTTTCTTTCTGTATTAGGTGATATTTTTATTTAAATACCTATAAAATTTATAATAAATATATAGTTATGAACATTTATTTTATTATTATTGAAAATTATGGCAGGCATTGAATGCTATCAATTATTGATTCTTAGTCACAATTTTGATGTTTTGTGATAACTTGAATAGGCATTTATTAATTGGCAGTTTGTAATGTAAGACAGTCATTCAGAAGTATGCAGTATAAAAAGGAAATATTATTATGGAATTTTAAATATATCGTTGAATACAGTTTTTTTAAGAAACTTTCAAATGTTGATAGTTCAAAATCCTTCCTTATTATAAGATATAAGATTGCTATTTTTTTTTGTTTTAACAAAGGTACTTGGCTCTAGTTTCGGCCCTTACATCAGAAGCTACCTATGTCTTTGTACCAGAAATGCCTCCTCCCGAAGATTGGCAGACAGATTTATGTCAGAAATTGACAAATGTATGTTTTAATTTTATTACTTGGTTCTTTAGGAAATTATTTTTCGTGCATGTTGCTTGTTCCACGTCTTGGCTTCTGAAATATGTAGTTTTAAATAACATTGTGCTTACACCTGCTTTTTAACACTTGTAGGATATTTTCTTAATTGTTGTTATTTTATTGTTGTAGAAGGCATTCCTAATTGCATCTATTGCTAATAAATTCATTACTTGTATCTACAAGCAGGAAGAGTTTAGCAATGACAAAAAATACATCCTAGAAAAATGACAATTTGACTGATATGAAAATATATTTTTCTTATTTATTCAATTAGGGATAATTTAAAAAAAATTTTTCTGTGAATAAATGTTTAGTATTCGTTTTATAATAAGTTTATATTTATACTTTAATAAAAGCTTATATTATTAAAGTTTGGTTATAGTTCTTCAAGAGTTTTTTTTTTATAATANTCTTTATTAATTACATTCTGTTACTTAACATCTTGTTTGATGACGGATACAATAAATAAATTTAAAAAAAATATAAATAAAAAAAAATATAATAAAATAAAATCAACAATAAAACAAATAAATGGTCATCACTGTGCAGAGAAAAGGGGCCCATCCACCCTACTCCCAATAAGTTTAGGCATTAAGGCCCAGAAAGTCGTGAGGCCATCTCCGTTTTAGTTGCCGGGGAGGATTGTGAGGATTGGAGTCCAACGACAGGGATTGGGCATACGGATTGGGATGAAATTGGAGTTCACTATGTAAGAGCTTGAAGCGGGTGGAGATAAAGTCTTTGAAAAAAGAAATATTAAGTCGTGATGAAGGATAGAGTTGGACACAATATAGAGCGATAGCAATTATTCTGAGAATTTTGGACTGAAAGAATTGTATTCGTTGGATATAGGAAGGCTTAGCGGCACCCCACAGTTCTGCACCGTAGGTCCAGGTTGGTCGTATTATGGTATTGTAGATGGTCAGTTTATTTTCTAATGTGAGGTGTTAGAAGCGGTTTTGGAATCAGGGTGGGAGGAGAGGATTACTTTGTCATCTGCAAAGAGGGCTAAAAGAGTATTAGGATGAGTAGGGATGTCTGCAGTAAAAAGGATAAAAAGAATGGGTCCAAGCACACTGCCCTGTGGAACTCCCGCTTTCACAGGGAAGTGTTCGTAGTAATCTGATCTTTGCCGAACCCTAAAGAAAAGGTTAGCAAGATAAGATTTGAGAATTAGGTAGATGGTACTTAGAAATTTGGACTTCAGCTTATATAATAGTCCAGTATGCCATACTCGGACAAATGCTTGAGTGACATCTAAGAATGCACCAGGACAAAATTCTTAAGCATAAGGGGCTGAAGGTTCGTGATACTTCAGAATCCTGCGAGAAGCAGTCCAGAGGGATTTGTCTCATTTTGAGAGGCTAGACAGGTAGGCATTAAATGCCTTATTTCGTAAAGCATCTAGTTTTTGCTTTACAAGACGAGATAGCAGGTTGAACTCTCTACGATCTGGGGGATGTCTGTACCTCTGGAACAGGGCTCGCGCTTGCCACTCAGCTTGTATGAGGTTTTTAGGGTGATGAGTGCGCGGAATTCCGAAAAAAATGTGTGGAAGAACATGAGATATGGCAGGTCGCTCTCCCCTTGGAGGCTGGCATTGAGGAAGAGGTTCTTGTCTGGGCTGATAGGTCACCTTTGCATAAGAATAACCTGAGTCCACTTTTCTGGTTGGGGGTGGTAGGGGTCTTCGAGCTACGGGTGCTGAGTCCTGCTGTCTGGTGGGCTGGATCTGCTGCTTCAAATCGTTGTAGACCTGACAGCCTTTATAATTGGCGGGATGGTTTTTCTGGCAAAGGGCGCAGACAGCAGGTGTACTGCAAGACTTCTGACAGTCCCCTGTAAGATGTGTCCCTTCACATTTGACACATCGGGCACCATACTCACAGTATCTTTTAGTGTGACCGTATTCCTGGTATTTGTGGCACTGAACTATGTCCCTTCGAGGGAGGGGCTTGTATTCTGCAATGCAAAGTGAGGTTATATTGTAAATCTCGTCTATATTGCTTGTGGGCTCGAGGTCCACAAAGAACAAGGGCAAAGGATTCTTTATATGACCCTCATTACCAGGCCTGCTTGTTGTTATGTTAATGGCATTTCTGACCTGGAAGCCAAGTTCAGTGAGCTCCTCTTTGATATAATCAGAAGAGGTTGAGTGGTGGAGGTGACGGATGATGACCCTGACTGCACGCTCTTCCTTTAGTTGGTAAGTGTGATGCTGGGTATTTGTCTCTTTTAAATAGCTCACTATACCTCTGTAGGTGTCTGGGCTATCTGGCATTATTTTAGTGTCATGCTGACGATTGACACATGTGTATCTCCTGCGGCCGACTCGCTCATCGAGTTGTGTGCACATTAGGCGAAAGTTTTGTACGTTTCTGACAACAATGGGAGGTGGTCGGGTTAAGTTAGGTGGGGGTTTTCATCTCCTCTCCAGTAATGTTTTGAAGAGGCTGAAAAGGGTTTACTGTAGTAAAGGGTGATAGGTTTTCATTCCTATCTGTCATTTCGTTGGCGGGGGGTGTGATGGTCACTTCTTGAGAGGTGCTGTGGCGTGTTTGTTGTTGGTCTCTCTCCAATGGAATGCTACTGGCGGAATGCCACCTCTTATCTTTAGGAGGGGTCATGGGTGCATCAAGATGCTTCCCTTTTCGCCCTCCACTAGCAATCACCTGATGATAATGATTGCCTCCCATAATTTATTCATTAAATTATAATAATAAAAAAAAGTAGAGTGGCCGAGTCTCGAACCTGTAACGCTGGGTTAAGAGTCTGGAATGGAGCCTCCTACTAAGGAAGTGCTAAGGGAGGCTATTAGAGCCTCGCACGGCGAGGAGCCTGCCCGGGCAGCTTTACCCTTGTCATCCCCAATGCTAAGGATAACAGCTACTAAAGTAGTTCGCTTTACTCACTGTTTAGTTGTGATCCTCATGATGATTCAAGCTGAAACTGCACTCACATGTCACTGACACTTCACTGCAAATATATGTAGAGTTTGAGATCTCAGTTCTTCCCACAACTCATATATTATAGTTGGAAAGACGGAGCGCTATATACAGGTGTGTACTGATCACTGGCTACACCGCTACAACTCGTATATTATAGTTGGAAAGACGGAGCGCTATATACAGGTGTGTACTGATCACTGGCTACACCGCTACTAGTTCTTCAAGAGTATGTACATTATTAAGGTCAGGCTTCTGTGAGAAAATTCCAAATTTAAACACTATTGTTGAATTGTGAGAACACTATTCATTAAAGATGAGAAAGTGCCTTTCCCTTCTTTCTAACTAGCTACCTTAACATTGCTTTAAAAGATTAGTTGTTTTCTAGCAAGCCTATGGGGCTCATTATAAACTAAAGTTACATGTTAGCTTAAGCCTTATATTTGGCATCCAGAGTTTTACACATATCAGGTAGGGTTTAAAAAATGGTGCCTTAATTATAATCAACAATATTCAGCCAATATCCTGGTAAATCTGTATGCTGTGCAATGTATATTCTTTAAAAAAAAGCTTAATGTCATTATTAATGCAGGGAATGTTGAGTATGAATTTATTAAATTTTCTTAAAATTGTAATATTCTATTGTGGTGCATTCATAGAAAAGAACCTAGATAGTAAAAAATAATCAACAATATATTTTCTTTCTATAGGATATCTTAAGCTTAAACTGAAAATCATGTCTGTAAAACATGTATCAAAAGAATTTAATTTTCTTTTTTTCAATGAATTCAAATTTTGCTAAATGCTTTAAATGATGATCACATATGAAAGATTGATTTATTAAAATAACCAGCATCACCCATTAAAACAATAGTGACATTTATAGTCCTCCTGTTCTTCCAACTGGAAGCTGTTGATGTGGGCCTCAATATTAAAGTACCTAATCACCAAATGTGAACCAGCTGAAACATAAGGGAAGGGGGTTGGGGAGGGTGCATCCGGTTTACATAAGGTCCTTCCAAGTACCTGAAAGCATGGGTCGAACTCCCTCATTCTTAGTCCATGTGTAAGGGCACACACTCCAACTGAACTGAGGCAAATATTATTAAATAGAATGGAGGTTTTTTTTTTTTTTTTAGAATTATGGGAGTCTACATCTCCTTAAGAGCTAGAGCCAGTATGCTTGTCACATACTGCCTTCTGATATACAAGGGGTTTAAATATAAAACTAGTATTTGTTAATAGAAAGTATATTTTTGTTGTATAAAACTGACATAGTATATCCTATCTCTCTGGCAATTAGTGGATTCCCGCATTAATATTCTTGTTCTTTTGAGTCAATCCAATCAATAAGCCATTTTTGTGCATCTTTGTAAGAAGTTATGTGGTGTTCAGCTAGTGCCTGTTCCATTTATGCTAGTAAGAAATTATAGGAAGGAGCCAAATCTGGTGAGTAAGCTGTATGTAAAAGAATTTTCTAACCAAAACTCTTCAATGGTCTTAATTATCAGTGATGCGTAGCCCGTAACAATATTAAAAATGGTGAAATTAAGTGAGTTTAATTCCTTTAACTTATTTTATTAAAGATTATTATTATTTTGAGTAGATTATTATTATGTAATATTTATTAAGGTGAATATCACAGTTGATTATAGTGTTATGTGTATGTGTGCTTGCATCTTTGCATGCATGAGCATGTATGTGTGGTGTGAATTATCATCAATAAGTCATGTTTTTATTATCAGTTTACAAATTAGTTTTTATTTTTACAAATTCTAAGACCAAACCCCTGACCTATCCTTTCTCATATATGACTTATATTAAATATCTTAATATTTTAACCATAATTTTTCATAATTCTATATTTGTGTAGAAAATTGAAAATAATTTTTTTTTATTAATATATTTGTTTGTAGGAAAGAGCAGCTGGTCAGAGACTAAACATTGTGATTGTAGCTGAAGGTGCACTTGATAGGAATGGATCGCCTATCACTAGTGAAATGATAAAAAATGTTGTGAAAGAAAGATTGAATCAAGACATTAGAATTACAGTTTTGGGGCACATCCAAAGAGGTGGAAGTCCTTCAGCATTTGATAGAGTTTTAGTAAGTTATTTTTCTTTTCTAAATGTGCATTTTTTTTTTTTTTTTTTTAATTGAGCCATTATATGTAGTCTAGTTAAATAATAAAAATATATCAAGTGTCCTAGTGGTCTTGAATCACCTCACCCCCTCCAATCTCCTGAGTTGAATCACTCAATGAAACTTTGTGAGGTTTTCTAATGATTACAAAATTTTATGTTGAAAATGATGATGCATTATAATTTAATTTATATAGTTTTTTGTTAAATAATAATATAAGATTCTTTTGCAAATTATCACTCTCTATAATGATTTAATATCAAAGATAGTTACAATCTATACTTCTGCATTGCTTCAATCATTAGAATATGCATAAGAAACCATTAACTACAAATAGAAAATCATAATCTTATTTAATCAATAGCTTTATTTGGTTAACTATGTATGAAAACACAAAACGTAATTCATTTGGAAACATAAGAGTATATTGTGAAAGTTTTTCTATAAAACACGAGACTGAATGTTTGTGAGGTTATCTAGGCAACGAGATACATAAAAATAACATAAAAGATGATTTGTATGTCAATGATGTTACATTGACCCCTCTTCGGAATTGTTAAAGTGGGGGCGGATTAGGTTAGTGTGATGTCTATAAGGTCTTCCATCAATCTGGACTAGATACAAAATCCTTCTGTTTTTCTTCATGATGAGTCCTTCCGTGCAAGGCTGCTGTGGAGACCTATACATCTATACTGGCTGTACATCACTGAATTCTTTTCTATGGTTCAATTCGTCTTGCCTTGTTGGTTTTAAAAACATAGATTTGTGATAAAATTTCTTTCAAATTCAGTTTCAGTTTTATGTTTTAAGTCTAAATTACCATCCTTCAAACTATGAAACATGTTTTTAAAGAATCCGTTGCTTTGAGGATGGTAAGGTAATGTGTTGATATGTTTTATATTGTTTATCTTGCTGAATGATTTAATTTGTTGGCTGTAAAAATAACCAACACTTGGCACTCCTGCTTAAATTTGATCCATTGTTTTCTGAAAAACTACTTTGGCTGACTTTATCCATAAAGGAAATTATTTATATCTGAATAATCATATATGTGTCATAATTACGAAATATTTTTCTGACTCAGGACTGATTCCGAGCTGAAATATTTGTCCTTAAGATCACGAGTCATTTATTGTTGGTGACACTGTTTTTCGTCAATATCTTTGTAACACGGAAGGGGGTAAGGTTTAGCATATACAAACCAGTTCATTGTGATCTTGAAATCCACACAAATCCGTACTTCTTTATTGGGTTTTAATTTTACAAGGATAGGCAAACCCCAAGTTACTGGAGAAACGTTAGTGTGAACTCCCTCAAGGACGTCAGTTTTTACTGAATGTTTGATTTCAACCCAAGGCTGGGTGTACAAATTTATGTTCGTGCTATGAGAACAGTAGCTTTTTGTGTTGATTTTTCCCAGCACCTGCATAAAAACATCTGGGACTATGAATAAAAAAAACTATCTGTCCCAGCCAGGACTCGAACCTGGATCTCCTGCTTTCCGGGCACGAATGCTTATAGATTTTCTATTCTATTCCCTCGCATTAATTGTTTAAAATTTATGTGGGATAATATACCACAACTAAATTAATATTTATAAATGAAAATAAAAAGTAAATAACGAAAAGTCGATAAATAGCTAGACAATGTCAGCTCTTTTGAGCATAAGACGATGTATTCATCTTTCGCATAGGTTAGACTCTCGCTAGTGTGTTGGGAATTTAATAAGTTATCTAGCTCGTCCCGGTGGTGTAATGGTTACAATTGTGCCCGAAAAGCAGGAGATTCAGGCTTGAGTCCTGGCTGGGACAGATAGATTTTTTATTCTATTCCCTCGCATTAATTGTTTAAAATTTACGTGGGATAATATACCACAACTAAATTAATATTTATTTGTGAATATATTTTTCACCTCGACCACTGCTTTAGTATTAGAACATTTGTCATAGCTCATATCTTGGTTCCAGGCGAAATACACAACTTGAATTCTAACACCCATGATCTTCAAAATTGCATATATATATGAGGGTNTATATATATATATCATTAATTTATTTGTAAAAATGTTTTACTAAAATGTTTTAATAATTTATATTTTTTGTACACCCTCTAGTGTCAGCAATTTTAAGAGTCATTAAAACCAAATTATATGTATAATCTTATTTTTTCAAATCATTAGAGGAGATTGTTAATGGCCAAAATTGATCGCGAGAGAGGGGTAGTTGAGAGATAAATGAAATTGAAAAATTGTCAAAATTTTCATTACTTTTAGATATAGAAAATAATTGTTGAATAATATGTGCAAAATGTAAACTTCTAACATTTTTTATCTTCTAGTATTAGAGTGAGCCTATAAAATATAGAAAAGAAGTGCTACTTAGCAGTGAGGGTCGTGAAGTGAATACCCTTGCCTCGGGCATTGAGGATCGAGCCACTTCACCACTGTTGCTCAACTTAGATGAATGTTTACACTCGATCATGCATTAATACACAAAGTCAGCAGGGCATGGGTCAAAAAAAGTCTGTCCTGTATGATAAGCCAGTTAAAACTGTTTCCTTGTCTTTGAGTCCAGAGCACTAAGGGTTGATAATAGGGCTTCAAAGCAAAGACGATTTAAGGTCAGGGGAACGAAATAATTCTATGTTCCCTCTAATCTGGGTGGGGTAATCCTTATGCCTTTTATATCCAGATGCAGAAGAAATTGAGGATTGCATAATACGAAAGGATGCCACAACACTAAGCTTTCCTGATGGTGGTCCATGTCTGGGAATAAGACAGCATTGAATTACTGGCTGAGCAGTGGGAGAGGCATGGCCTCTACAAGAAATGACCCCACAAATGGTGGATGTGGGCTTGGAGCATCTGTCAGTCTGTCTGCTTATAGTGGGTTCCTGATGCTGACTGAAGGATGGCAGAATCCTCGGTGCAGTTAATGATATGCTTTAAGAGTTGGATGGGAATATTCTTTATCAATAAATCAGATTCTTGAAGATTTCCTTTCTTTTAATAAAAATTGTTGTGCATAGTATTTTTTCTTTTATATTTTATTTTTAATTATTGCCTGGTATACAAATCATGATGGTTAAGTTGGTACATTAGAAAAAACTATCTATTTTACCTTCATTTATTATGATTTTTGTTCTAATGATTGGTATAAAATTTATTTTTTTTATTGATATTCTTTATAATATTCTGGCTTATCCACATAGGAAAAGAAACAAATGTTCAATTTGTAATAATTGTACACTGTAATCTTCGATGAATAGGGTTGCAGGATGGGTGCTGAGGCAGTGATAGCACTAATGGAAGCCACTCCTACTTCTGAGGCAATGGTTGTCACATTAGTTGGGAATCAGGCTGTCCGTCTTCCACTTATGGCTTGTGTTGAGAAAACCCAGGCAACGGCTCAAGCAATGGCAGAAAAAAATTGGGATCTTGCTGTTGAGCTACGTGGGAGGCAAGTACTAATTTTTTAATTATAAACGAACATTTGTAAACTGAATGATCTAGAAATTACTACAAAATACAGATTTATTAAAAGCAAAGCTGTGTCTAGTAGGCAATTCCCCATATTTCATAGAGATTTACATTATTAAAAGTAAATGAATGTTTAATTTCAATAGCAGAAAAGTATAATGGAGAGAAGCAACAGAGGCTCACTCTAATCTCCTAGGGGGGGGGGGGATTCTGCTTATAAATTTTAAATATTTCCTAATAAGAAATTCCTCTGCTTTCTGAGAACCTCTGCCATCACATACATTTTTTTGTAGCCCAAATAATGCTTTTGATTCATACACATTACAATGTTTTTGGGTGAATGTGATCAATCTAACTTCCATTTTGGGATTATGTTACACTTTCAATGCCTTCTTTTACACATTCAAAACTTTCCAGAACTTTTGTGGGCAGGGGAAGTTTTGCTTGATTATCTGTTATTTTTATAGTAAATTTTATTTTAAAAGGAGAGCATAGGAAAGTGTGATTGAGTATCTTGTGATAGAAGTTGCCTTCTTGGTTGGTGGTTTCAGTTCTGGGAGCTGTCTTGATTGCCATGAAAGAATCATAAAATATCCATGTTTCCTTACAGTTTAGAAGAGAATTGGCTAGTTTTCCTTTTTGTGTATAGATCTTGGCCACTGCACTCATGAAGTAATTAAGGTTTTTCATCTTGTTCTTTTTTGCTATTTCCATCAGCCATAATTATGCAGTTTAGCCAATGTTCTCTTCTCACTCCACTCCTATTTTCCTTTTCTCCTATGTGAAAAATATTAGAGGATCAACATCATTCTCCAACTTAGCAGTTACCTTGCCAACCTAAAACACAAATTAAATTAATTTACAAATTTGATAATCCACTCCTGGATAATGCAAAACACTACTTCCCTTAACTGACTCTTT
This sequence comes from Oncopeltus fasciatus, assembly GCA_000696205.2. Classification (NCBI taxonomy): domain Eukaryota; kingdom Metazoa; phylum Arthropoda; class Insecta; order Hemiptera; family Lygaeidae; genus Oncopeltus; species Oncopeltus fasciatus. Next base: position 62,137 of record KZ807153.1, read on the forward strand.
CCACTTTATTCCAACTCATTGCCCTTTTTTATTTTTTTATTTTTTTAATCTCAGGTTTCACTGGTAAGTTAGACTAGCTAGAGAACCCTCGAATCCCAAGCCTCAAACTTGGCTTCCTTGCTGTAACAATTTTAATCACAACACCCTTTTCCCCCATTATCTATTTTCTCCTATATCTACTAGATCATATAGAATTCCATTGATTAGGCCCACCTTATCTTCTACCTCATTTTACCTACAATCTCATCTAACTGAACTTAAATCTAAGGGTACGAACCCTTCTTTTTCAATTCTCTTTAATTTGAATACATGTCATTCAGGCTTGCATAATTCTCCTTGCCACAATCATTAGGTGTTTATATGTATACTCTTATACTTTTTAATGTATTATTTTCACATAGAACATGACCTATAATTTGATATAAATTTATTTTACTTTACTATTTTTTCCCTACATAATTCTAATCCTCCCATTATTTAAAATTTTGTTGCAATAAGACAATTTATCCAAGAATCTGCTTTCTATATTTTTCAGTCTTAATTATGGATTGTACTACAAGCCAAAACACTGGTATTATTATAATAGAGATGGTTAGCAGATTTCTCATGTCTCATTGTATTCAAGAGACACAAACAAGAAAACAAATGATCACATCATGATTACATTCATAAATCATTTGGTATTTTTAGTTAAAATGTTATAAACTTTAGAAAATTATATTTTACACCTATTATTTTCAGTTAACTTTTTCATAATTCAAACAACAATGTAGCTATGATTATAAAGGTTTGGTTTTTCTTTTCTTTCTTTCCTTCAATCAGTTTCAACCCAAAAATAATTCCTTTAAGGGTTTGCTGTTAGAATACTTAGTGCTAAATTTTTAATTTTCATAAATATTTTTACATTTTTTTAGTCATTAGATTATAATTAATAATCTAATTAATTGTTAATTAAAGGTTCCATAGATTTCAAAACTAATAAATTAACAACCCCTACAAGTTCTGGTTATTTAAAATTTCATGACATCATGATTTAGAAAGTAAAAATAATTCAAAAACCTTATTAAAAAAAAAATAAATAAAATTATAATCTAAAACCCTCAATTGTAACAACATTGAGCCATAACACTTTTGAGAAAACATATACTACAAAACCCAGATCAATTCAAATTATACAAACCCCAGTTCAAAATTTAAAAATGCCAATGTCATAATCCCATATCTAAAAATAGGAGATCTTGAAATCTCTGAATCTCTAGTAAATTTAAAAAATAATAAAACTTTAATTACTGTCCTAAATTCAAACAAAACTAGTTCCACTTATAATTTAAAAAATCCTATTTCAGTTGAACATTATAATATTAAACAGAAAAAATTGAACCCAAATGTAAATAAGTTAGTAAATAATACTAATTTAAATGACTATAATTATAACAAAAAAATATTATACTTCACAAAACTCAGAACAGAACACATGAACACAGAAGAAAAGGAACAAATTACAAATTTAATAAAACAGTACTCAGACTTATTTCAAATGGATGACCAACCTCTGACAATAACCAATCATATTAAACATGAAATTAGGACTAAAGATGAGCTATCCATAATTATCAAATCTTACAGATATCCCTATGTTCGTGTTTCAAAATAAAATTCAAGAAATGTTGAAAAAAGGTATCAAGCACTTTTATATCCCCATGATACAGCAACTTATCAAAAAAGATGGATCAATCTGGTAAACAAAAATGGTGAATAGTGATAGACTATCGCTAGCTAATTGAGAAAAGATTGAAGATGCATTTCCTCTTGCATCCTTAAACAGGGAAAAATCGAAACTGAGCAATCAGAACTTCCTCCTCTTCTAATCCAAGGTGCAGTTGATTGGGACTCATTTCAGATACCTCTTAAATTACACCAAGGCATTAACAGTGAGGTACATAAATTGACAACAGACGTACAAACAGTCATCTGGACTTAAACAAATCCCACAAGACACAAGAAGAAATAGGAAAGAATACCGTCTAATTGTAAAAATACTCTGCATCTATAATTTTTTAATGAAGTATATTTAAAAAAACATATTTTAACATTCAATAGTGAAACGGGTTTTAGCCAGGGTGTAAAATGTTTATTTTTAATTAATATTTAATTTAAATAATAATTAAATTTGTGAGTGTTCTTCCCAGTTCTTTCTCCTCCAGGCTAGAGGCTCCCTTAATGATTAATGATTAATGATCCAATGTAAGATTTTTCTCTCGGAGATAAAATTTATAGAATAAAAAATAATTTCTATCCTTGCTAATTAGAGCCCTTGTTTGAACATATCTTATTACAGTTTTATAAACAAGTTTCTTTGTTTTCCTTCTTATAAGTATGCTCTTAAACTGCTTCAATACAACAAAATAGTATCGATTAGCAGATGTGATCCAATGCTCTATTTGTCCTCTACAGGTACATTAGTTGTTGTGATCTAAGATCCAAAGTAGGTTTACTTCACTCTCCCATGAAGTATAAGTGTATAAGCTTGAATAGGCAGCTTATACACTTGAGTTCTATCAATGATTATTTTAAATACATAAATTTGATCCACTGAGGATTTACTAGTATTAAAGCTGGATTTACCAGCTAAAACTGTCTGATCTCTTGTTATGAAATCTTATAAGATCTCTGACATTAGAGAAAATTTCAGACACTGGAAAGTGATATACCTTATCATTTATATGAATTAAATGTTAATAAAATAAAATTTTGTGCTAGTATCAAAGAAATATCTTTATGTGGTAAATTCTATTGATTAATTACTGAAATAGTACTCGAACCCAGATATCGTGCTTACCGGGCAAGTATGCTAACCAATGCACCACCGAGGCTAGCTAAATAATTCCTTCTACTTCCCGCACTTTACTGCACTTTACTACTCCCGGCTGAGGTAGTAAGATTTTATTTTGTTCTATTCCCTTGCATCTATTCTATTGATTAAGTTTTTGTTATTGTGCTCTGCTTTATTTATTACTATGTTTATAACATGCATTGAAAAACTTAGTGTAAGCATATAAGTGAATATTTTTGATTAAGATATCTTGTATAATATTTTACAAATATTTAATTATGTATTATTTGTCTCATTATTCCTATTAATTTTCAGAACTTTCCAGAGGCATCTTGGCACATATCGAATGCTGAATACAGCGGAACATTTCTCTGTCCCAACTGTAAGTCACTTAAAATCTATATTTGAATTTTTACAGGATAGTAAATGACTTCAAATAGTATTTTAGCATTGGTCAAGGGATGTTACATACACTATTGCTTATTCTCATAATAAATCAAGCTTTTCTCATTGGTACCATGACATAAATTTTTACATATCTAATTAATTTTACTTAGGCAAAGCTAAAAATGTGGTCTTAAAAAAAAAAAAAATAATATAAAT
>KZ807153.1:65607-106989 GCA_000696205.2 Oncopeltus fasciatus
AGTGTGAGGTATATATATACCACTTCTACTAGGGTCATAAAATATATAAAGTATTCATAATTTTATAATAAATAAATTAAACTATAAATATGCATGCTTTGTTTTACAATTTATTCATGAGTTCATTAAAACCTGAAATCATTTGAGAAGAAGGGGAGGTTTAGAGGAGACCATTTTATATGTAATATGTATGTTATAATTAGTGTTTTCGTATAATTACTGTTATATTATGAAAATGTTATCAAAAATAATAAGCGCAAAATTGAATCAACTGACATTTATGTTCTATAATATTTATCATTATTTCTGTAGATATTTAAGTAAGTAACTGTGATGGTTAAGCAGTTTTATTTATTATTAAGATTGCCCAAGACTGTACTTGAGCCCACAGCTCCAGATTTATGAATCCCGAACAGATTTAGCAGAAGCTTAATTATTTTTTATTCTTGGTTTTCATTATTGGTCTTATACATTGGCTAAATGTAATTTTATTTTATTTAAATTAAATTATTGGCATAATATATTTTCTTAACTTGATAAAAGTAGAGAAAATGCTAAATATGACTTTGCTGTTATCTAAAAAACATCCAAAAATTTGTTTATAATTTTGTGAAGTTGAAATTTTGGTTCAAGAGTTCAGCCATCTCAAGGTATCAGCATGGGAATAATTGGTTCGCAGATGTGTAATGAAGGTAGATAATAATGGACTATACTTTAAGTATTAATTGTATTTTGTATCAGAGATATAATAATATAAATATTTAGTTGAAAAATGGACTTTTTTTGTTTAAAATTAATTTTCTTTAAGTTCAAAATTTTGAAAAGACCGCAGTTTTAGCTTCTCCTAATTAGAATCAATGAAGATTAATTTTTTTTTCTCTTAAAAGTCACATTATACTGCTGACATGAAAGCTTGACTTTATTGATGAAAATATGTACACAAATGTTAAGAAACTCTTATTTTCCTGTTTGTCTTATGTTGTACTTTAAATATAAACTTTAAATTGAAAAATAGAATAGAAGTTTTAGGAGCTATTTTTGGAAGTATCTTAAGTTAATCCTTTGATGAAGCGTATTAATTCTTAAACACAAAATTTATAATTAAGATTATAAAATAACTGTATTGTTTTTTTATGGATTTTTTTATAGTGTATTTTTTTTGTGAATGATTTAACTAGAACTGTAAAACATTAAAAGAAAATTATTTTTGAAGTACCTCATAAGGTACTCAGAATTAATATAGATTTATTCTTTGTATAGTTATTATAATGATTGCTGTAAATTATTCAACTATTGCTTATTTTCTTACACATTTAATAAAATATTTTAATATACATTTTCTGATTATATTATTCATTTCAGGATTTAATAATAAACTATTTGTTTTAGTAAACACTGAAATTTCTGGTAGTTTATTTTTGATGTGCACTTTACTAGCTATTAGGTGAGATTGATGTAGAGTCGCTTCATTATATTCACTTGGAGAGAAGTGTACTTTTCTCATGAGTGCCATGGCATAAACAGATCATGTTAGTCTGTTGGTTCAGAATGCACTTTATTATTGTCACCAATTTCTGTATAGGTAAAAGTACAAACTAACTTGTTTCTTCCCTTAATTTACTTAGAGTATTAATGTTTTATTTTTTTATCATCCAGGCTCATAAAGACTGTGGATGGCCCTGTTTTGTTGAAAAAATTCTCAAAAGTTCTCATAAATTTGAGGTATTCAGTACAACTTAAAATATTGGGTTGTTGCATATGACTGGTTCTTTATTAACTATTGTTAGACAGCATCACTTTTTGTTTTTGTTCATATCTATATCTATTGGTATTTGGGTGCTTTAAGTGTTGTCCATCGATGTATGATCAATAACTTTTAGGAGTATCAAATGAGGTTAGGACTTCTGACTTTTATAAAATTCTAATGTTAACACTTTAGCATAAAGATGTTCATTCTAAATATTAAATATTTATGCTGGCACTGCTATTTAGGTTTTTCGACATAGGTTATGGGAACATTATCATAATTATTTATGGTCATCTGATCAGTCCTAGAAGATCTTGATAATATAATCAATATATAATATTAAGGTCTGTAGTAGTTTTTGCTTGTCAGTTTTCTGAAAAATATTTGATTTTCATATAGTGACTGGAGACTGAGATTACAATGAAAGGAAGTGGTGGGGGGGGGGGTGAGGTGGCATTTATTTATTAAGCCAGTATCTGGGTTTGGGTTTCTTTTTGGAGAGGACGTAGTGAGGATTGTTACCATCTGTCTGATTGGTTCTTACATTTTTACAGGAATGTCATTTGGTGGTGAATCAATAGATATCTTCAGTAGAGAGCTTCCTCAGAGTACTTCTGGGGTGTTTGTTATGATTTTAAAATAGACACAGTCTGTTTATTTGAGATGTAAGACTGATTCCTGCAATATCCATGTTTTCAATCAACAATCAAGGAGATCTTAATGACCACTTTAGTACTTTAGTTTAATATCCACAAACTTTATTAGAGATTTTTTGGTATGAAATGTTAAGCAGCATTGTTTTCATGCAATCAAGATATTTAACATTGTTCATATATTCTCTCTGAGTCTAGTGTAAATAAATCTGAAAATCTGACAAATCCAAACTTTTGAACATTTACATAAATTATTATCTTCGATTTGAATTGATTTATCTTTTGTTACAGTTTTCTTGTCAGTTGTTATAACCCTTATTACATTGTTTAATTAAAGTTCTTGTTATCTTGTCTGTAGTGCCCTATACTCAAGAAGAATCATTTTATTCAGAATCTCACAACATTCGAGTTCTGTCTGTGGACATGGCATTTAGCTTTTAACATTTTGTTTTGATGAGATTTTCTTACATCCATTTTTCTTGAACATCACCATTGAATGACACTCCTCTTTCTGTCTTTTTTTATTACATATATTTAGCATCCTCTTAATAAATTTGTGCATTGTGTGTCAGCTTTCTCCACACCAAAAGCCTCTGGGAATAAGATTAGCCACTAAAGAGCTTTGAGATGTTTTTGTTACAGTCTTGTTTCTTTTCCTTAGAATATAATGTTTTATTTAATTAGACTCATGTCACTGTTGTTTCCTGAATATTTTCAAATTTAACTTTGGTTCTGTCCTGAGAACATAGTGGGTTTTCATAAAAAAATAATTTAACTAATTTACTACTATAGTCCGAACAAAAGCTCATTTGAAGCTTCAAATGCATAAATCAATTGGTTTTTTTAAATTTGACTAAATTTTGAGTTGAACCAAAAAATCTGCTTTGAAGACTCCGAACATTTACCTATAAAGAGATGTAGGAGAAGAATGGTTGTCTTTCTAGTGTGAGGATTTCTAGATAGCAAATAAATTCATTTCATCACAACTTGTATGAAGTTATTTGTATGAATTGGATATTTTATTTTGGTTATTTTATTCAACCTAAATATTCAGTGCAGCAACCTCGTATTCATTATTTACATGATATTAGCACATAATGACACAAAAATTATTAGTTTTAAAGACATCACATAGTTTTTCATGTTAGATGTAGATGTAGATGTTTGTTAACTTTGGTAAGCACTATTCATAACAAATCCACTTGTTTTAAGGTAAGCTTTTTTAACATTACTAATCTATTTGTAGTGTTTAATATTAAAAACAGCTTTGACTCTAACTTTAAAAAATAGTTATCTGGATTATTATATATTTTATTATGGGTATAGGAAAAAATATAATTTAATTAATTAATTAATTAATCCCTAGTTTATATCCTTCTACCACTTTTATGAGTTCTCTATTTATCAGAGTACCCTCATATTTATATCTACCTTCTGTTAAAACTTAGAGACACGGTCTTATTTTTACTGATTATTAATTGGTAAAGATTTAATGAATTTCTATTAGGCTTTTATAATATTTGAGTAACTAGATTGATAATTTTTGTCTTGTATACCTCCTTCTTTGTGAATATTGCTTTCAGTGAACTGTGTGGACTAGTCATTAATTTGAAGGAGTCATCAACACTCTACTCAACAGAGCGGAGATACTCTCAGAACCAGCCCAACTACCGAAAGAAAGAAGACACTTGAAGACCGCCTTCATGAAGAATGGCTAGAACCGCAACACTATAGACAAGATCCAGAGAAAGAGAAATATGCAGCGCAACAAGGAAGAACGAGAAGCCGAAGAATTCCAAGGACAAGTGACCATCCCATACGTCAAAGGGACAACAGAGAAGATCGCCCGAATACTAAAAAATCACAAAATAAGAACAACATTCAACACGGACAGAAAAATAACAGACATCCTTCCGAAACCTAAGGATAAACTTGGACTTCGGACTCCAGGAATTTACAAGATTCCCTGCTCCTGCGGAACTTCTTACATCGGTGAAACCGGAAGGACGATAGACACACGTCTCAAAGAACACATCGCAGACATCAAACACGGACGCACAGAAAGGTCAGCTCTAGCAGAACACTTCGCCAACACCTGCCACCACATCAAATTCGAAGACGCCTCAATACTGGCCCGGGAAAGCAACTACTATCGACGAACCATCAGAGAAGCCATCGAAATAACCAAGAATCCGAAAAATATCAACAGAGAAGACGGATACAGATTGAGCAAAAACTGGAAACCAGCGCTAATTGACAAGAGGATCCAACCAATCAGTGACCAGCTACCTGACTACTCCAGAGACCAGCCACCAGAACACAGTATCAACCAATGGGAAGGCAGACTTCGCCCAAGGACAAGACCGCGCCGGGATTATACACCACCTGGTGTATAAAACATGGTAAATATATACCATCTGGATTTTTAAAAATCTCTCTTTACAACTCTCATTCTCTTTTCAGCCCTGAAGAAGCCATCACATGATGTGCGAAAGCTCGGCAAATAAGAACAATTTGACTCGGTCCAACCCGGAAGATGAAATGGTAAATACATTCTTTAGGCTTGTTGTATTTTAATTATCCCTTTAGAACATTATTTAGGCTTGTTATATTTCATTTGACTTCTCCAACAAAAGTCTGAATTCAGTATTTGTTTCAAAGAAGAAACATGAAAGTGCCCTTAGAAATTCTCATAATTTAAAGGTATTACTGAGAAAAAAAATGCACAGCTGCTGAAGCAGTTTGTGGAATTATTAAATACTAAGGGGAAGGTGTCCTTCACTAACAGCTTTGCTTTAAATAATTAAGCTGTGAGGATGTGACGGAAAGGAAGAAGGTCTTCAGGCAACCATTAATGGATATTGATAAGGCTCTGCTGCAAGTTATTGACTCACAGAGTTAACAGGGAGTGTGGTGTGTTGAAAGATACTGTTAGTCGCCAACCACTCTCCATGGGAATGGTGAAAAAAAACCTAGACTGGTCCCTCACAAACTCACTCATCTACAGTCAGCTAAGAGATTAGAAATTTGTGAAAATTTGTTGAAAAACCCTTCTGTCATTAGATTTTACCGGAAGATTGCTACCTGTGATAAGAAGTGGGTTTCAATCTAAAGTGGGGATCAAAGTGGCTAAATCCCGTAAGCAATGGCTAGATCATGGCCAAACTGCTTTTCTGGTTATTAAAAGGGAATAATTAAAAAAAAAAAAAAAAAAATCCGTAATTTGTGTATTTTGGCATTTTGGAAGTGTTACTCATCACGAATTTGTTCATGCTGGATGCAATATTAATTCTAAACTCTAATGTGAATTACTGTAAAATTGTATGCATAGTTGTCTGAATATTATTTTGCTTTGATCAATTGAAAAGAAGTTTTATTCCTACAAGATAATGCTCGTCCTCACACTTCCTGTCAAGCAAAAAAAGAAAAAAGTTTTAAGAACTTCATGGTTTCGAGAACATCTGACTTATCCAGACCTTGGACCATTGGATCACTACTTTTTTTTTTATTCATGGCTCATTATCTTCAAGGGAAAATTTGATAATCTTACACAAGAGTTTTTTGACAGCCATTCTATGGATTCGTATCAGTGTGGAATCGAGCAATTGGCTAGCAGATGGCTAACAAGGGTAAATAACAATGGACTATACTTGGGTTAGTAATTGTATTTTATATCAAAGATATAACAATACAAATATTTGGTTGAAAAACAGTCATTTTTTTATACCCTTTATATATTTATTTATAAATATTGGTAATTTAATGACTTTTAAACAGAGTTGTGAGTACTGGTGTGACCCAGGATTCCTTGTGGGAGTCTTAACCTGGTGTTATGGATTGAGTCCCACCCTGGCCTTTTATTGAGAAATAAAATTTTCCCAGTGTCATGAGTCTTTAGAATAGTGTTTACCAATAGAAAACGTCTCTCCCATCACTCTACATGGTTACATAGAAGGTAAGGAATAGGAATAAAGTAGACATATTTTTGATTTTCTTAAGCTGTTTCTAAGCTCTCAAGTTCTTTATAGTAATAATGGAAATGTTACTTTTTACAAGATATTGATTAGAAACTTTACATCAGTACCTGAATAACATTATGCAAAGACTTATTTATTGATAGGTTTATCCTAAAGTTTGAAGCAGCCTTTACCTCAGAACCTCAATCGATGTTGTCTTGCTTTAGACAAGTAAGGTAATTTGATTGGCTTAGAAACTTTCGTAATTTGTAATGAAAGGTATATGCAGCCAACTAAAGTAGATGTAGAGGCCCATGATTATATGGTAAGAGAGATTCTCTCATGTCTCAAAATTTTCATGGGTCTATGGGATTTTCAAAAAGGAACTCCTCCAATGCGTACTCATCATACAATAATTGGACATGATCTTATATGTTAACATCTGTCAGAGGAATTGTCACTCGGAGGTAAATGATCACTTTTAAACATTTGTGGAGGATAATCATATCATTGCTAATATCAACTCTGTATTGTATTTAATCTAGCATCAGACTGTAAATCTATCACTATTACTTAAAGTAAATATAATATTCATAAATATTTCCCCATAGCAGGCACTGGTTATTATTTTGAATTATAAGAATTGGTAAAGACAGACATGCATAGTATATTAATGAGGCATTTCCCCATTCCTACATGTCAATTGTAAAAATTCTTGTAAAATGAGTAAATTGGAGAATCAATTTCTTGTCCTCTTATCACCAAATTTGAATCAGTGACTACAAACCTTATCTTTCTGCTAAATGTTGGAATTTAAAATATTTTTTGTAAAATAGAGTTGATAGTTTCCAATTAACAATCAGTGATCAATCCAATAATTTGAGAGTGTAATTTTGAAGCTATTTCAGGACTGGCAGTTGATGGATCGATCGAAGAATGACACAACACTTCACAATTTCATGCTGTCTGTAAATAAATAATATAACTTTATAAAATATGATCTTGCCTGCTAGAACACCTGGTAGAACAGGTGAAGTTGTTCTTGACTTTATTACAAATTATTTCATTATTAAGCTTGGGCCACATGGTTATGTAAGTCAGAACATGAAAATTAAAACAAATAGATTAATAGAAAAATAAGACTGGATGCTAACATCAAATAAATCTCCTTTATCCGGATTTTATACTCTTATCTTGTATTACTCTTAAAAGTATCTTTTTTTGTTATCTTTATAGAAGACTTTTGGCTATTTATTTGAAACAACAGATAGTTATCAAGAAACTTTTAAGTAAATTCATACAACAGTTTTGACAGTTTAAAAAAAAAAAATAATTAATACTAATTTCATCATATGAGCAACCACATAATTCAAAGCCTGTCACATAGGAGTTGCTTTATCTAAATATGTTTCATTAAAGATGGATGAAAATAAAATTATATGAGGCAATTTAATTTTCAAGCCAGAGAGAATAGTGTATGTAAAGAATATGACCACTAAAGATCTATAGGAGCTGGAAAGATAGAATGGGGGAAGCTTTCATCCATCAGAATTACATTCATAAATTTATTTTTTAACAAGTTTTTTCATTAACTAAATGTTATAGATATAAATGATATAATAAATGATATAAATGTTAAGAAATTACATTTTACTCCTATTAAGTTTTTAGAAATTTTTCCTGTCTAAGATATCAATGAAGATATTAGGATTCTAAATTTTGTTTTCCTTCTAAAACCAGATTTCCCCATTCCCTCACCAGATTTCAACTAAAAATTAATTCTTTCAAGGGTTTGCTGTGAAAAGCCTAAATACTGAATTTGGTTTCAGTATTTTAATAAGAGGATCCGCCCACACTTTAAATTATATTCTGAAATATCATTGTTAATATGCGTTATTTAAATTTTAAAAAAATAAAATAAAAATGTTATACAATTACATATTAAACCTAGTGTGTTCTATGCATTTCTTCCGTAACACTAACATTACGAAAATATTAAGTTTTTATCAAGATTTTAAATTTTGGTCTCCCTCTAACCCTCCCTTTCTACTAGTGAAGTCATAAAACACTTTGCAATAATAATAAAAAAAGAAAAAAAAAGAAGCCTATGTTCCAAATTTGGTATGTATTTCAAACATTGATTTAAAACAACCAATAGTTTATCAATTGTTGTTAATGTTATAGCCTAAAGATACAATAATAATTTGAATAAGAATGTGAAACCGCTCATAATAAAGTTTTTAAAAAAGCAGGAAGACTACATCTTGTACTGAACCTATCAAGTTCCTAACCTTAAATATCACTCCTACAATTAATAAACTTATTAATAATTTTAAACAAATGCTTCTTAATGCTTTTATAGAATTAATTATGACTAAAATAATTTTGTCTGCAGTTAATATGCCTGTTTCATACTAATGGTAAGCAAATGAATTAGCCTATAGAGCTGAATACCTCATTAGTTAAATAATTTTTTTTTTTTTAATCACTCGGTCTTTCTTTTTACCTATAAATTTGACTTGATTTTTATAAATATATTTTCATTTAATATAAACACTATATTATTAAATTTGGCCTCTTTATTTAACTAAAATCTAAAAGAGGGATAAGTTGACCATTGAGAAAGTGGCTGAGAAAAATATTATATGAAGGAGATTTCTTATTTTTGCCAATTATTTCATATAAATTTCAGGCATCTTCTCTAGGCTTGCATAACGTTCTATAAATATGCACTGGACTACAAATAATTAATTAATACTTTTTCTTAAAGTTGATAAATAAAAATAGATGGTGATGGACAAAGTTAATATGGTATTATAAGTACAAGAAATTGGAATTATATTTAATAAGAAAAAAAGTTTGTCTCTTAACTTACGAAGCTGCATAAACTAAGCAAATTTCCTAGGTCTAAAATAATTATGAGTCTTATTTAATTAGTATGAAAATAAGAGAAGTGAGTTATTTGATTTTTTAAGATTGCTACAGAAAAGAAAAAGAAGCTATTGTTTTATTACAACTCAAGTTTAAGTATATGGAAAATTTTGGTGTAAGGAGGAAAAATATATTGTTTTTGAATTGTGTCACTTATGAAATTTTCTAATTTATTTACTATAGTTATAGGCTTTACTGTATAAATTAAGATTTTTCTAAATGAGTAAATTTTGAGGATTTAATTTCCATGTTCATTTTTACATTAAAAATGATTTTCCAATGTCAGGAAACCAGAACAAATGTTTTCAAAGTTCTTATGTAAAACCTTTCTTAAATATTTTGTTTTTCTTTATAACTGAATTAAGTCTCATCTAACCAAAATATATTTTATTGAAAATGAGGAAGAAAAAGGATTTTTTTAAATACTGCCTTTTTGAGGAATCAACAACCATAACTTCTCTCCAGATTCTGAAAATACCCTGACTAAATGGGTGGAAAAAAAAGGACAACATTTTTTATAAAACTTTTAATAGTATTGATCTTAGATTATTATAATAAATTAAAAATATGAACTCTCTTGAGCATGCAGTTGTTCAAAACTTTTTTTTTTCCCTTCTCCCACTGAAGTATGATACTTTCTCTTCTATTTATATTTTTATTTAGGTTACTTCTTGGTACCTTTCTATTAACATAAAGGAAGATATCAGGTGTGTTAAATGCTTATGTCAGTTTAAAACCAGGGTTATTCCATGATATAGTTTGTGAAAGAGGAAAACTTCATGAAATTCTGTTGCTGCTTTTTAAATTAAGAACTGTCGACTTGTACAAACTTACTTCCAAATATAACCTGAATGTAGATCTTCTTCTTCTTCTCCTTTTTTTTTAGCCCCCATGCATTCACTTATGGTAATCAAGGGAGGGGATCACTACTATTTATATATTGCAAACACCCTTGGTACTGGTCAAGCTTTTTTTTTTGGGGGGGGGGGGGAGCTGCAAATTTTAATTAAATCCCAGGATTTAAGTTAGGACCCTTGTACGTTTTGTTCTAAGACCTAATTACTCAATAAATCTATTATTAATACAGAAATTATGCCCAAAGTTATCTTCATATTCAGCATTATGTCTCTCTTTTTGTCATGACCTGTTCTAGCATAAACTCTCAGTAATCTCTGTTTTGTGCTGCGGCTCGCCAGTTACTGAGACCTAGCATGGATTTTTTGTCTACAGCCATATAATCTTAACAGAGCGACAGATATCCATCTCTCCATATACCATACATCTGCTCTGATAACGTTCTGAATGGTATTTCATTAGAGACCATTTGATAACTTGCCCATCGAAGTCTAGATGTCCACATGAAAGAGTACATCTACTCTTTCATGAGGAAATCTATGGATCATTTTAGTTATGTTATCATTTATATTTAGATGATATATATGGAGCATTTTTAACTCAGTATTCCAAGCTCCTGATTCCTAAATACCTCCACATTTTTGAGCCAGCACTTTTCTTTCAAACCAGAAAAGGGCTCTTAGGCTTTAGTAGTAGTCCTAAATTCTGAGCTATGTGAAAGTTATGGATGAATAGTTGTTTGATTAGAAAAATTTTGCTTTCAGAATTTAGAAGAATTATGCTTTCGTTGGCCTTGGATAATGCTCCACTTTAAAAATCTTTCTAGAGAGAAACTATATATGGTTCACTGATTGGTCTCTGGATTTCTGCTTCTATACTATTCTTTTCATTTACCTAGGATTCTAAGTATATGAAGGGTTGTACTCTTTCAAAGCTATACTTTCATATTGAGGCATGATTTTCATTGCCTACATTTTTAGGTAGGTTGTACACTTACTTAATTTTCTTACTTTTTATAATTAGTTCCATTATCGCTATAAACTCCTCTAAAAGCCTGAAAAACTTATCTTACAGTGTTTTGAGCCCTTCTTACAAGATACAAATCATCTGTAAAACCCAAATTCTGGAATGTCTGATTACAGTGCTCTTGAAATTGTATATCAGCATTCCTAATTGCTTCCCCCAGAGAAAAGATAGTCTCAGAACAGCACCCTATTTCACCCCTGTTACCTTTGTGAATCATCTTGGTATGTTGCACTTTGTCAATTTACTTAGTTAACCAATTTGAGAGGATTATTCATTTCAGCCATCACTTTATACCAGGTATGCAAGTTTAAAATGTCGTTTTAATTCCAATAGAATGCGCTCTTAGCCTATTGAAGGATTTGCTTATCTCTAAACGCTATTTTGTTTGTTAGTCATTTGTTTACAAAAGTCAGTTGTTTTTAAGTCGTTTACGTGGACGTATCATACCTTTCTTTGGTGTTAAAAATATCTAATTTTAAGCCAAATAAAGAGCATTTGCGGCATGTCATGATTTTCTTATTTAATCAAAAGAAAAAGACATCTGAATGTCATCGAATTTTTGTTGAGACTTATGGCGATCTTGCTCCAACCGTCAAGACATGTGAACGTTGGTTTCAACGTTTCAAACGTGGTGATTTTGATGTTACTGATCAAAAACGAGAAAATCGACCAAATCGACTACGAGCTTCTCAAGCCCGGCGAAACAGCCAATACCGAGCGCTACCGACAACAAATGATCAATTTGAGTCACGCATTGATCGAAAAACGCCCAGAATGGGCTCACAGGCACTCCAAAGTCATTCTTCAGCATGATAACGCTCCTGCACATTCAGCCAGATTGACTAAGGAAACGATTTCTTCGCTTGGTTGGGAACTCCTACCCCACCCGCAGTATTCACCTGACCTGGCGCCTTCTGATTATCGCCTCTTCTTATCGATGGGACACTCATTGGCGGAGCAACACTTCAACAATTTCGAAAACGTACGAAAATGGCTCGATGAATGGATTTCAAATAAAGATGAAGCATTCTTTTGGAATGGTATCCATATATTGCCCGAGAGATGGACAAAATGTGTAGAAAGCGAGGGCCAGTACTTTGAATAAAATATATTATACTTTTTTTTAAATTACTGTGTATATATTTTAAGAAATAAACGACATTTTAAACTTGCATACCTGGTATACTTCTCTGTTCAGATAACCTTATGCTTGTTGATGAAAAATATACTCAAATGGTGAGTATATTTCTGGTATTATATTGCCTTTTTCAGCAGTATTCACAGGGTAAACATTCGGGACAGTTAAACCTTTTCGGGTTCCAGATTGAGAATTCTCTAGCTCCTGTTAAGCACATAGAAGCAATTTTCTAAAAGTTGTCAAATTTTTATCATTTCTTCGCATAAGTTTTTACATCTATTTAATTTTTAATTGAGGTATATTTTTTTGTGAATATGAATCATTTATACTTGTATAATGTTATCTTACTGTTTAATAATTGAATTAGATTCCTTAGCCATTTTATCACTCATGTATGTAATTACAGAATCCCATCTACACTCTTGCAGTAATGCATATTGGAGCTCCAGCATGTGGTATGAACTCTGCTGCCCGCACATTTGTTCGACTCGGTATACATAATAATGTCAAAGTGTATGGAATACATGATGGCATTGATGGGCTCATCGATGGTAATGTATGCTATCACAATTTTTTTTTCTCTTAAATCCTTAAAGAAAAGTCCCCTTAAGTTTGTTCTTCGTTTTTTATCATGTTGTTTTGTATTAGCTTTTATGTTATATAAAAAAAGCTAAATGAATTTATTTAAGTTATTATCTTATTTTCATTATAAATAGCTTTTATAATGAAAATCCCAAATGGAAAGCTTATTCAAATTAGTTAGTACCATTCTACAACAAAATGGAAGAAACATTTTTTTACATTAATGAGATGTAAAAAAATGTTTAGAGACCCTCTTATCTCATAATTGCCATCCTCGGTCCTCCCCTTCGGTTTTATTTTTTTTGTATGGTTGATTTGAGATATTCTGTTAAAAAATATATGCACTCACATGTCTGCCATGGCTAAAATTCATCTCCATAGTAATCAAAGTTGTACGAATAGTGTGAGCCAGGGAAGAAACTGAACCCTCTTTGCAGTTATTTTTTGGGGCAAGCTGTGGACATAAACCCATGTCCTTTAGAACTATCATACCTTCTATTATCTGTCTTCATTGGTTTCTGCAAACCATCTTCTGTTGGCGAGGGCTTTCGGACATTGTCCATCTTTGTGGCCGAATACATGTGTTCACTGTCACTGTCTGTATTCAACTGCCTACATTGCCTACTACTTGAATACAGACAGTGACAGTGAACACATGTATTTGGCCACAAAGATGGACAATGTCTGAAAGCGCTCACCAATAATAATAATAATAACCCTTTTGATTATTTACCATATCCTTTAGTTTACAAGTCATCAGTTTTCAAGGCCTGTGCCAACCATGCAGTCATTGCAGACAGTGTCCCGGTAGTTATATAGATATAAAATTTAAATCAAGTTATATTAGTTGTTGTCATAGTATATTTATTAAGAGCTTGATTTCATGGACAGAAATAAGCAAAAAGGTCCTCTCTCTTTATTTTCCATTTTTAATCTCACACTTATTTGGTTTTTAACATTTCTTTCCCATAGTATCTTTATAGAACTGAATCTTTACCTTAAAAATTTACATTTAGGTGAGGTGCTAAAATATTTTGCTTTTCTCAAATATGGATAAAGGCTCACATAGAAACTTGTCTGTGGTGTGTAACTTCAGTGTATATGATGCCAAAAAAGAATCTATCTCTCACTGAATCATGACAGCTTTAATTACTAAAATTAAATACACAATATTTTTACAATAAAAATTTTATTTTTTACATGTAATGAGTGTTTATTAGTGGTTCACAACTTTAAATAAGAATAAAATGAAGGAAAACATTTTTTAATAATATTGAAATTGACTTTATTTTAAGTATTAGAGAATTTGTTAGGGTTCGATCAAGGTTGATACAAAAAAATATAATTTAAAAAAAAGTGTATTTTCTATTATCTGCTTAAATGTAAAAAAATATTTTTTAAATTGTATTTTTTTTTTTTTTTTTATCAACCTTGACCAAGCCCCTTCAAATTTTCTACTATAAATCTCTATAGTCAAAAACTCTCCATTTGACTTTATTTTATTTTGACAGTATTACTGCCATGGCTGGTAAGTGTATGGTAATTTTGATGTTAAATTTTCATTTTTTTATGGATTAGTGATTCTGCTACCCATAAAGTGTACCAAACAACAACTTCCCCTGCATTAATTAATTTTTTTTGTAATAAATTATCAAGTTTTTATTTTTTTTAAAACCACCACACTAGTTGGTAAGCAGAAGAACAGCAATACTGCAATATTCTGGATATTTAAACCTCTTCTTCCCTGTATTTATTTCTGACTCAGAAAGCTGGGTACTTTGATAAGCTTGTTAGCCAGTTTACTTTAGTATAAAAGAGTTTCCTTATAAAATTAGTAGGGGAGTAAGTTTTTTTTGTGCCTCTAGCAAGTATCATTCAAAATTTTAGCACCCTAAAATCCTTTTGAAATTCAGTATTTTAAATATAATTGTCTTCAAATTTAAAATACTCCTTATCTCATTATAATTCCATTTTATGGATTAAGTCACTAGAAATGGCTCTCCTGCTGTGAGGTTGAAATGGCCCACATAATATCAAAAGAATTTATTTGATTCTCTATTTTTTACATTGTACTATAGTTATTATTGATCTGTACAATTTTCCACTTGGATTTATGAAAGGGCTTCAATCATTTACATTTTTTAAAACGTACATCATGATAATTGTGGTGATGTAATCCCACATTTCATTATTAATTTAAATCGTACAGGGAGCCAGAAAAAAAAAAAGGTAGAGAATTTTTTTTTCTGGGTCCCTATAAGATTCAAATTAGTACTTAGTTTTATTTTCTTAGCTTTTTATGTATTTAGAAATTCCTGATAAACCTATTGATTTATCTCTCATACCTTATATTCTCCGTCCTCATTGGATTCTGTACATCTTCTCCCGTTGGCGAGCGCTTTCGGACACTGTCCATCTTCTGGCCGAATACATACGTTCACTGTCACGGTCCGTATTCAACGTTGAATACGGACCGTGACAGTGAACGTATGTATTCGGCCAGAAGATGGACAGTGTCCGAAAGCGCTCGCCAATGGGAGAGGATGTACAGAATCCAATGAGGACGGAGAATATAAGGTATGAGAGTTCTATATTCATTGGTGGTAGAAATAATAATAACCCTTTAGATTATTTACCTATTGATTTATCTTTATATATTTGTTAATTTTTCCAATTGTTTTTCTTCACCTAGTTTCAAGAAATGAGCTGGTCTGATGTCTCGGGCTGGGTGAGTGAGGGTGGTGCCCTTCTTGGAACTAAACGTACTCTTCCTCTAGGCAAGTTTGATAAAGTTGCTGAGCAGTTAAGAATTTTTGGTATTGATGGTCTATTCATCATTGGTGGATTTGAGGTAAGCTAGTTAGAAGTTTTTTCTTAACCCTTGGGGGGTAAGATTGGGTAGAATTCCCTCTCGAAAGACTATTATTTATATAAATTATTAGGAATCTAAATAATGTCACATAATACCAGAAAACAATGATAATTTATTTGCCCAAAAACAAAAAGAGATTCAAAATGTATTACCCTCTCTTCCTATTTGTCATGTCTATGTATGGGGAGAGGGATCAACACACTCAGAGAGCTGAGATGAGACTGACCTTTATTGCCCTAGTAGTACTTGTTATCACATCTCCCTTTTTTCCGTAAATACTTTTACATACATGTTAGGAAAAACATAAAAATGAAAGTAAAACAATCTTCTGGTTGAATAATATAATTTAAGAAATACTTTCAACAGTACAAAGTCCAAATGAGTACCAAAATTAAATTAATAAATTTAATCTTCTAAAGTCAAATTACATAATTATTAGGCTTAGTGAGTATTTTATACACAATATTTACATATTATCACTTCACATCACTCAGGTTCAAACCGCTGGGGCTGTTTGACTGGCCTTCCCCTTCTGGTAAAGCTAGGAAGATGGACTTCTGCTGAGGAATTCAGTGATTAGTGAGTGATGTCTTCTTCTGCGATGGTTTTGTCTTCATCAGAATTATTGTCTTCTCCTTCTTCCATCAAGGTTTCAGAATGCTCCTGTTCGCTGGCAACGTCAGGGCTCAAGTGGAGTCTGTATCCTGAGTCATCGATCCTTGACTCCTCCACAGTTTGCTGTGCTGATGAGTTCGCTATGAGGGGCTTGAGGAATTTCCTATTCCTGAAGAGTTGACTGCCATATTTCAGATCAACTCTGTAGCTCCTGGGCGTTTCTCCTTTTGACTGGATTCGTCCTCGGCTCCAAGTCTTCCCTCTCTGCAGCCACACTTCTGAGTTTTTCTTCAGTGGCTTAAGAGTTTTTGTTCTTTTATCAAAATGATTTTTCTGTTTCTGCTGATTGAGCTCTAGCCTTTTCCTTACTTTGTCTGGTTGTATTATTTTTGGTTGTAGATGGAGATTTGTGACTGGCAGATTGTCCTTTAGCCGTCTCCCCATTAAGAGATGTGCCGGAATTCTATACCGAGGACTGGAATGTTTCTGAATCGGAGAAGTGCCATGCTTAGGTCTTTATTTTCCTCCAGAGCCTTCCTCATTATTTTCTAGACAGTTTGAACTGTTCTCTCTACCAAGCCATTTGACTGGGCATGTGTTGGATAGTATAAATATGTCGAAAGTTCCATGTTTTGGTAAATTGTATGGATTTATAAGAATTGAACTGAGGTTCCCCATCATTTATCAAAATGTTTGGAATACCAAATCTGGAAAATATATGTTTAATGTGGCCAATTAAGCAAGAAGTGTCTAACTGGTCTAATTTTGCAATCTCAACAAATTTTGAATAATAGTCAGTAACTAATAAATGATTTATACAATTTAAATAAAAAATGTCAGCAGCAACCTTTTCCCAAGGTCTTGTTGAGATGGGGTGAGATAAGAGGGGTTCTCGTCTTTAGGAATTTGAATGAGTTAAACAAGTGTGAGACGAAAGTATTAAATCATCGATCATCTTGGACATTCCTGGCCAATAAAATTGCTCCCTAGCTCGGGCTTTAGTTTTATTTATGCCTTGGTGACTATAATGGAGGATATTTAATATTTGAAATTTAACAGTAACTCCTAATTATAGCTTTAAAATTTTTGATTTTTTTGTAGAAACATTGCGATCCAAAATGTCCCTTTTTATTACAGGAATAACATGTGGCTATAAATACCGGGTATTTGTTACTAGGATGGGTGTGACCACATCTACTGCATTGTACTGAATCAGAATTGTGCTTTTCATTAGGTTTTTAAAATTTAGTCTGGTTTTTATCATTCAAATTTCTAACATTTCCTATTGGCTTAGTGCTATATGGCTTGTTAATTTTTTCCACTCTGTATAAACAATCACTACCTCTTTTTATTATTTTTGTTTGCTCCCTGGATTTTTCTATATTTATTGCAATTTTTATTGTCTCATCAAGAGTTTTATCATCCAACTCCAAAAGTCTTTCCCTCAGAGAATCATTATTGATACCACATATAAATAAACTTTTGTCAAGGCCATCCTTCAATTTATCAAACTCACGTTTGAAGCTTTGTTTTTTAAATCTGTTACGAAATGTTCTAACTGTTCCCCTTCCATTTGTTTCCTTGTAAAAAATTTAAACCTTTCAGATTCCAAGTTTTTTGGAAACCTATCTCATAAAGTTTTTAAAGAGTTTTTCTCCTCCTTTTTTAAATTAAAAACATAAAAATATGTAAACCCTCATCCCCTATCAAATGAAGCAACTGAGCACATTGTGTTGGCTCTGGTTTTTTATTAATTTATGTAGCTAACAGATAATTTTCAAATTTTTGTCTCCAAAATTTCCAATTGGATGAAAGGTTGCCGCTAAAATCATGGATTGAATTCCTTTGAATTCCATTTTGTATTTGTTTTTTAAATCAAGTATCCCAAAAATATATAAGATACTATTTTTATTAATATTTATTTTTTTGAGTTAATTAAAGGTAAAACATATAACATTTTATTAATATTTTTAGTAAAGAGGAACATTTTTAGAATTAATGCTGCAGTTCATAATTCTAACAAATATCAAACAATTACCATTTGGTCTGAGGTAGGCAGGAATAATCCCGACTAAGCCATGTCATGTCTATGGAGAGAGGGATCAACACACTCAGAGAGCTGAGATGAGACTGACCTTTATTGTCCTAGTAGTACTTGTTATAACTTATTATCACAACTAATATGCTATTTCTATTGTGATCATATTTCAAAATTGTGTACAATGCACTGTAGAAATTTAAAGCCTTTCTCAAAACTTGTTTAATGTAGATTTAAGTACTTTCTCATATAATAAATAAATAATAAACAAAAACAATTGACACAATAAAAAAATGGCAAACTAATTTACTTAACACACTTGACTCAGGAAGTCAATAATTCATCCATGTTCAATAATTAATAAAAAGAAACTTTAAATAGGCTACAGACCTATTGGTGCATTATAATAAAAATGGAGAGAAAAGAACTCACTCATTTAACAAAGTATAAGAGGTTAGAAAACTGGCATGCTTAAAGCAGTTTTGCCATTATAATGTGAGAATATCCCTCTCATAATCATGGAATTTTTCTATCTCTAATATGGTGATTTAGAGGAGCAGCCTTTGCAGGATGCGAAGATGAGGATGTGAATATATTTAAATTGGTCAGTTTCATACTCCTCGACAGTGTCCCATATAGAGAGAAAAGGACCATTTTAGACTTCCTAGATTACTAGATTTAGGTGAGAGGTCAGAGCTCTCAATGTGAAACAGTTGTGGCGGCAATGGCTTCTATGCAGAGCAGCATCAAAGAAGATGAATACTTGCTTCGGATCACCTTTCAGGCTGCTCATTATGAGTTATGCTGTATTCCTATGTGTAGTGTGTAATTACAATTAAAATAATATAAATAAAAATGAGTAATTAGTTATTAGTAAACTATTCTTCTTTTTTTTTTAAATCCAAACTTTTTTTTATGTTTGTAGAATTAGGAAATGTTAATCTACCTGTTTTAGGCCTATCGGACAGCAATAGAAATGATTAAAGAAAGAGAAAACTATCCTGAGTTTTGTATCCCCATAGTTGTTGCCCCAGCCACCATTAGCAACAATGTCCCAGGGACTGACTTCTCTCTTGGCTGTGACACTGCCCTCAATGAGATTGTAGAGGTAACTGCAGTTTATTGTAGTTTAACTTTTTCTACAAGTGTATGAAATAAAGCTTAACCATGTTACCTATTTATTCAGTTCTCATGATTTATTCATCTCAAAATTTTGACTCATGAGCTTTCTTTGGATTTATAACTTGATATGTTAATGGCAATATCATGGTAAAATAATTTTCTGTATAAAATTCCCTAAAAGTTTTGGTTACGATCAGTGATTACCATAGGTTTCCCTTATTTAAAAAAAAATGATTTCATGTGTAGACTATTGGTTTTAGTAGAGTAGTACTATAGTGAAGGAGGTATACTACATAACAGCTATAAATAAAATTATAAGCCATCAATTCAAAGAAATCTGATATTATTAAAAGTAGGATTATTTTTATTAATGAAATGTTCACTAACACTTTAATTGTGTTTTGATGTAGATCTGCGACAGGATTCGACAGTCTGCACAAGGAACTAAACGAAGAGTTTTTGTTGTTGAAACAATGGGTGGATACTGTGGCTACCTTGCTACACTTGCTGGTAAGATGTTATATATGAATGTATGTACATGTATGAGTATGTGTGTGTGTCTGTACAGAAAATTAAACCACTCATAGCTGCGATATATAGTAATCAAGAACAGGAGGAATAGAGAGTGCAGGTGCAGTGCACACACAAAAAGAAAAAATCACATGGAGTAAAATTTTCAGGGATCTCTCACCCTTCGTCGGTAAGGAGTGAAGAAAAACTAGCTATATATACATAGACATTAGACATTTGATTTTAGGCCTTAAGCTAGGGATTATTGAAGAAGCTTCTTTACAATATTCATTAACAGTGTCAATATTTCATGTGTTTCAATAATAAATGTATAAACTATTATTATTATTATATATTTTAGAACTCTTTCAATTAATGTAAATTGAAATTAGTCTTTAGGTTTATTCTTCAATATAATGTGAAATATATGGAATACAACTTGCATGCAATTTTCAGTTCTAAAAATCATAAAAAAGATTTGGAGCAGGGCTGCAGTTTCCCCCTGCTCCAAAAGTCTTTCGACTGCACAGCTATAGAATCCAGGGTAGCTGGTGTTTACCACTGTTTCAAGAGCAATAAGTTCTCTGTGTATGGAATTTTTCTGAACAACCCTGACTTTCCCTAATTTCAGTTTCTTCTGACTAGCCATTTTTCTCCAGATCAAAACATTTTCCTAAAGTTTTCTCCATTTTGTAGTGCATTTTTTTACTATATTTTTTTTAAATATGGGTCTGGCAGATTCATTTTACTATTATTAAATGATGTTCTATTTTCAATTGCTTTTTTAATATTATGTTACAGGCGATAAAAGGGTTTCATGTTATAGAAAGTTCAAATACTAATATTCATTAACAACAATGCTGAGGAATTTGCTTAGTTTACACTGTTTCTTCACGATGATTGAAATTTCTTTAGAAAAGCAAGAATTGCATTTATTTTTATAAAACAAATGTGTGGAAATAAAGTGAAAACTTTTAACCTTTATATTTATGTTATAAATCCTCTCAACATTTTTCAGTTTCATGAAGAGAAGATTATCAGGAATTCGGTATTGGTAATTAAAGAATTTTAAAAAAGCATTGGCTAAAATAAAAACTTTTTTGGTTTAGTTTTTAATTCTTCAACTACCAAGAACGAGTTCCTCTCCTCTGATAATCCTCTCTTCCTAAAATTTGACTGTCAATGAATTACCTCTTAATTTTTCAGTTTCCTTTTACATCTAAAAATTTGTGAAGCCACTGCAAACCAGTTTTATTAAGTTAAGAATCCTTATCAAGTTACTATTGAATATTATTAGTTTTGTTAAAATGTATTTACAATTAAATTTATGCACATTAAATCACCTATAATACATGCAACTGTAAGACTTAGTATATAATGCACATGTCTTTATTTAAAGTTGAAATTTTTTTTCAGGTATGGCTGGGGGTGCTGATGCAGCCTACATATTTGAAGAAAAGTTCTCCATAAAAGACTTGCAAAAAGATTTGAATCATATGACATCCAAAATGGCTGAAGGTGTTCAAAGAGGGCTCATTTTGAGAAATGAATTGTGCAATAGCAACTACAATTGTGATTTTATGACTAGGCTCTTTTCTGAGGAAGGGAAAAATGTATTTTCTACTCGCAGTAATATCATTGGTAAATGGCTTGTTTCTCAAATGAAATTTATTTCATTTCATGATATTTTTCATTTTAAATTAATTTTAGCAGAGGTTGTCAAAAATGAGTAGATAGGTAGCAGTCACTCCGTCTTATTTGACATCTTTCAGAGGTTTTCATCCCAGTGCACATCATTTTCTTTTTTCTTTACTGGTACAGAAAACTTTATTGATAGTTCGGGCCCTTTATATAATTCTGTAGAGCTATCCAGGCACCTCAGTATATTTTTTTTTAGAATGCTGGCTGAATATGAATATTATTATAAATGATTAAATGGATGCATCTGCGCAAAATTAGAATAGCATTAAGTCCAATATGCAGTTTCTGTAATATTTAGGGAGGAATTAATGCTTGTAATTTAGTTACTTTCTCTACTACCTAGGACATAAAAGAATTTTAATTACTGATGCGATTATAGTCTAAAATATATTTCACTTTTATATTGAGCTGCTCTGTGCATTGTCTAAATTAATTGTGGCTCAAGTCATAAGATTAAAAAAGAAGAATCTTGTGATTGTTGTCTGGAAGTCCTTATTCAATTCTTTGGTGGATCATTTTTAAATCATTGGTATCATGTAAGTCTAACTTAACTTGGTTTAAAATATTATTTGGTAGTGACATTGATGAATATTTCTTTGCAGCATGGCTTATTAGATTAAACATTCATTCAAACAAATTTTCTTTAGTTTTATTTAGAATGCCGTGTATGGATGTTCAGAATCTTACCTATGGTCATCAGCCTTTTAATTTTTATTTGTCAAAATGATACATAAGTGATACAAAAGTCCTCATTCATTTTTTTTTAATTTGAAATTATTTATAAACCTAAATATAAGAAATCATAGTACAAATTTGTGTTACTCATTATTTTAATGGGAGATTAAATAATTTTTAAAAAAATGTATCGTAATATGCATTTGGTAATCACAATTTTTTATTATTAGATGTTTTTTTTTGTTGGGGTTCGGTCAATGAACCTTGACATTCAACATCTAATAATAATATCTATGGTAAAAAAAAAAACTCTCCATTTGAACATATAACACAATTTTTTATTATGTCTAAAATAAAGTTAATTATCTTTTGAGCTGTCAATCTTCTATACTATTCTGCTAAACACTTTTTAACAGTGTACTTAATATATTTTCTTCCAGAAAAAAACAGTTTTCTATTGGCTGGACACAAATATTCGTCAGTAATGTAAAACAAAATTCTTTTAACTGAATATTTTTCTTTAAATTGCATTATATGTTCCTGTAAAATGTAGTTTAAATTTCTCTAAAATATCAAATTTTAAGCAACTAGATTCTACTGTTTCTTTGTAGACATTTATTAATGACTCCTCTTCCACATATTTATAAAATACTTTGTAATTATAAATTGTGTTATTTTTTAGCTTGAAAATATGTTTTTTTGCAATGTTATAATATAATTATCAATATTTTTATTTATTTAGGCTATTTTTTTACAATTTTTTCTACAAAACCTTATGAGTGTATATTATTAAGAAATACAATTTCACTTTACAATTATTATTTTTAATCCGCCTTCCTTATGAATTAAAATACAACTTTTTTGGTAATTTTTTGATCAAAATTAAGTATATGGAGCATGTTTCAGGTCATATGCAGCAGGGTGGAAGTCCCTCACCATTTGATAGAAATATGGGGATCACTGTGGCTTTGAAAGCAGTTGAATGGTTCCTAAGCCAACTGAAGTCCTCTTCGAGGGTGAATGGACGGCTTCACACTACAGATCTCAACAATGTTGTAGTCCTTGGTCTTGTTAAGAGGCAGTATAAATTCACCCCTGTTCTTGAGCTTGCTAAGGACAACACTAACTTTGAGTGAGTTTTATTTTCCTTCCTTTTTTTTTAGCTATGAGGACACACTGGAAATCATGAGCAATATAACATTTTGGTTAAGTTTTACTGTTTCCAATAGTAAATTGTTTTAATTTGAAAAAAAGAAAGAAATGATTCCATCAATGTGTGTGGTAAAAATAATACATGCATAGCTTACATTAAACAATAGGTCAAAGACATGATCAAAAACATCAAATATCTCATATATTTGGGCAAATATTGCTTTAAATTTATCTTTGTCTGCTTTTACATGTATATAAAAAATATTATGAATATCATTTGTTACTTTAATAATCACTGAAAATATTTAAGTTTCTGTAATGATTTTGAAAAACACCCACTGTTCTTCAAACCATCTTATCTATCTGTAATTGTCTGTTGAAATAACAGTTGTATTTGGTTAATATTTCGATCTTTATTTGTTTTTATAATTGTATGATTTTTTTTTTTTTTTTGGGGGGGGGGGGGATGACTTATAATTTGTTTTTGGAAATTTTCCTTCTGTGAATCTAACGCTGAGTCAAAGTTTCTAAAATTTGCTGATCAGTTTCTTTTGAAAAGTTAGTGTCTGAACTTTCTTGTTTATCAAATTATTCATTTCAATTTTTTCAGTTGGAAGTACTGAAAATTTTTTTTTGGATTGTTTGCCAAGAGGAGAGAATAAACTACCTCATAGGAATTTTTTTTTTTTTTTTTTCAATTTCAATAGTTTCTGGAAAATTTAAAAGAGTTATTGAAAATATTGAAAGATTCTACACCATTCTTATTTGTTCATTAAATTCCAGAAGACTTTATTCTTATTTTACTTTTTATTTTAATTGGCCTCTGAAGGACTCTCGGCTATGTGTCCTCACATTGGAGATTGGCTATAGGTATAATTTGAATAGTGAGGTACAAAATGAGTGAATACATTTCTTCTCCTAGTTGGCAGTCTTCAAAGAAACCTTTAACATTTAAAGTGGTCTAGACAGTCTATTATGCTCTGGTGGAGAGAGAAGAATCAGTTCGAAATTGGTCTGGTAATACAAGTGAGGTTGGATGATTGTCATTGAAGAGGTATCCTGACTTTAATCTCTCTGGAAAGATGTTTGACTTTCTTAGAGCCAATCAAGATGGAGAAATGTTTCTTGTCTTGCTCTAATTCAGATGGATCACTTTGTATGGTCTGTAGTATGGAGGAGCCAAATACTTTTAAACTTCATCCTCTAGCAGTTCTAGGAAGATATACATATATTTATTGAAATCCTTATGAATTAACATCTCCCTGCTGCTTGATTATTTTAACTCTGAATGGCCCTACTCTATTCTCAGATTTTTCTTAAGATTCTGCAAAGTGAAGCCTGGCTTTGTGAGGATTGGATAGTCTTAAAACATATTCTGATAGGGATGAGATTCTCTGATCGTAGAAGTTCTCAAACTAAGAGAGAAAGAAGCCAAAGGACCCAAAAGTATTGGATGAGTCTTATTGCTTAGAATGTACCTGCACAAACCTATGCCTATTCTCAGCTTCTTGCAACACCTGGGTGCTCAAGACTTTGCAGACATTGAAAAATTTCTTCCTTAGCAGTCTCTCCTTAGCAATAACCACCTTACCATCCTCCTTAGCACTCTTTCTTGATTCTATTGGAAGGCAAGTGTGAGGTGCTTGTGTTACTTGTAATGGTATATAAATACTTATAATGAAGGTTGTTCTTTAAAGGAGTGGGCCAAAATGTTGATCAACTTCATAAGTTTATGAACAAGACATTTGTTGTAATTTTTAGTCATAGTGAAGTAGTTTCCTTGCTATGGTGTTAATGCTGGGAGTAGAATCCAATTGAATGCCTCAATCCTCCTTTTCCTGCAGCATGCCACCAATTCCCTTGTCCAAAGCATCAGAAGCGAGAATTATCTTGCAGCTGCAGGGTGAATTTTTTTCTTAATGTTTACAATTTTTTTTTTTTTTTGTCTCTGGTGTATCAGTGTGACAGGTGTCTTGCTTCACACTTGCTGTCTAACAACTATTAATTAAACATAGTTTGGACTGATGCAGCATTACGTATATATCTTTGATCAAAATTGGGCAAAAGCTGAGATTCCTATTATGGAATGCTTACAGCTGACATATGGTCTCTGGGCTGCAAGGAAAATCCTAAGATTTTCAATTTTTAGGGAAGAGGAGAATATTCTGCTGGCATTCGAAATCCTAAGAATTCCATTTAAGACTGACATTCATGGACTGGTCATATTCGTTCAAGTGTTGAAATATAAGCTTATGATGTTCCTCATGCTGATCTGTTGTTTTTGGTCCCACAATGAAATCATTGATAAAAAAAGACAAAATCTAATTCCCTGAAGACATTGTCTACAATCTCTGACCTGGGTTCTAGATTCTGTGGGTAATTTTAGACAAATTTGTGGAGACCGAATGGTATTACGGTTGTTTAGGGTACAGCTTTGCTTGGAATATGCCGGTTGGCTCTGATGCTGAGGGTGGAAAAGATCAGTTTAGATAAGCATATACCTGGACTGGGCATCGAGTTCCATTGTTGCTGCAGACAGGATTTCCTACATTTTTCTTTGTTACAATGTAAAGTGTGCCCAATATCTGAAGGCCTGTCTGAGCTGTCCCCACCAGGCCAGCACTTCCTTCCTCAAGAAAGATGAACTACCTTAATCAAAAAAATTGTCACCATACCCATACCAAGGTTAATGAGCTTTGAGCAGCCAAAGTTCTCACTTCTGGAATACACGCCCCGTTCCGTCTGCCATGCCCCTTCTCTCACCCTCTGGCCCCAGATCTTGGGCATGCAGTTCAACGATCTGTGATAATGTAGAATGGTTAGAGAACACCCTCAATAAATGGGCATAAGACAGTCATGTGGAATGGTTGGGCAAGATATAATAGATTTAAACTACAATGATCGTGCCAGTCTCCTGTAGTGGTCAACTAGTAACTTGTGGGAAAATAGAAACCAGCCCCAACAATTGGTTTTAATTGCATAATTTAATTTCCTGCAAAGGAATGCAGCTATTGAGATAGTTCTCATTATCGATTTTAATAAAAATGTTTTCGATATTTTCTCCAATTTGAGTGTTGTGTCAACACTCTAAAAGCCACAGCTTTTAATAAAGAATTCTGTTTACAGCTGTTAAAATCAAAACGAAAGACTAGCTTGCTATTAGAAAAATTGGATCAATAGGAATGGGAATTCCTTCCAATGTCAATTGTAATATTTTTTTATATAGCTGGCATAATATTTAGCTTAGAATAATGAAATTCAAGTTATTTTAGTATTAAAGAGTCTCTCTAAGAGCATTTATTACTTGTATTCTTTGTAGTTTAAAGAAATAAAATAAATTGTTACAGGAACCGTATACCTAAGGAGCAATGGTGGCTAAAACTGCGTCCCCTTTTGAGAATTTTGGCCAAACATGAGAGTGTCTATGAAGAAGAAGGTTCATTCCTTTTGTATGAGGAAGCACAAGAAGTATAGTTATCATTATGCCTTGTAGTCCTGGAATTCGTGATATTTTATGCTAGATTTTTACTGTAATACTTACGAAAATATTTATTTTAAATTAGAATCTTATAAGTATGGCCTTCTTTTTTTAAGTAGTCTAAACAATTAATTTTTTTTTATTTGGTTGGTTTATTTGCTACTTTTTCACTGTATTTTTTTGAATTTATTGAATTAATAAAGAGAAAAATTAGCTTTAATACAATTTTATCAGTACCCCTTACAAGAAAGTATCTTTTATTATATTACTTTATTTTAATTATTGGTCAAAAGCTTGCTCAATTGCTATACCCTATTTGCTTTCATCTGCTCTTGAACCTTATCCAAGAGTATTATTTTACTAAGTCACTTTTCAAACATGATTTGCATTTTACTGAATTTTATACAGTGCCTATTATAAATATTTACAATTACATGGTTCATGACTAAATAGATTTAATTTACTCAAACATCTCTTTAATTGTGTGTGTTTTTTCATATTGTTATGTCTTAAACACATACACACACATATCATATATATGATATTTTGAATTCAATTCTTAGTATACGTACTTCATCAATTAAAATTTACCAAAATGTGTCTTTCCTTAGTTCTCCACATTTTATGAGTGCATAATAGAATTATAACTTTTATGCCAAGACAATCTTTTAAACTAATATTCTTTTGATGTATTTTATTACTATTATAAATAATTTATTTATTTTGTAAATTAATAATTATATTTACTCAATTATTTATACAATTGTTGTGGTTGTTCATATTTATTCAACAATTATTAATTATATATCATATACATAGATAAACCCAATACTTCAATGCCTGAAAACTCGCTCTCATGTTTCTATAAAATTATATTTTTTTATGTGTTAAATGAATCACTTATATTATATTTTAATAATAAAGAAAAGTCTTTAAAATGCCTGCTTGATTTTTTTGCCTATGTCAATTATTTGCATGTGTATGTGGGCACATGTAAATTTTCTTTGAATTATTCTTTATTTTATTTTATTTTATTTTTATTTTTTAACTTTTATTTAGTTAGTATAGAGATAGAAATATGGTATGGCTATTTAATGTATGAAAGAATTGGTCTTTTATATTAAAATGTAAATGAGTAATAATATTTTTCATATTTCTAATTTTCACAGTGACTGTAATGTGTTTCAATCGGCTTAATGCAATTAAACTGTGTTTCAATTGGCTTAAACTGGCCAGATTATCTATATCATGCCCAATGTTTTTAAATGTGACCTAACTTTTTTTTGTGAATTTGACTGCCAAAAATGAGATTCCTTTTAACAAGAATGCATTTTATGTTTTCCCTATTTAAAATGTATGTTAAAATAAGGATTTACAATTATTTTTACAATCTCTTTTCTGTCTTACGAAGAAGCATACAAAATTATTAGTTTTTTATTGGTAACTCTAACATGTTGTGTAATCACCTAAATATTTAGGAAATGTTCTCAACACAGTATATAAGTTTATGATGAAAAAACTATAATTAAAAATAATGGGGAACTTGTTTTAAAATAATGTAACATATTCTCTAAATTGCATATACTGGGTAGTTTAAAATGAAGGACCTAATTTAAACTTCCTCCAAACCTTAAGCAATTTTTCTGACCACTGCTGCAGGTAAAGGTTTTAAATAAAAAGCCAAGCAGAATAAAATGTACAGTGGCCCATGTTAAATTCCTCTGCCTTTATAACGAGCTGAAGTCTGATAACCAAAAGCTTCATACATAAATAAAAACAGGAAAAAATTTCTTTAGAATCAATCATGACCCGAAATGAAATACTTAACCAAGTTAAAACTTTTAACCTCTGATAATGGAATATTCTTTCATTGTGTAAATCCAGAGCATTTAATTTTCTGGTCAACAAATTGATTCCTTTAATGTTGACAGCTATGCAGCAGGTGGATAGGTCTGAATATTTTTCAGAATAGTCCTTCATTAACATAGTGTGTGATTTGTTGTTGAGAGGACGATTTAGGCAGTTGCTAGTTGAATTCAAGCCTGTCAACCCCCATATTTATGTGCTCAGTATCGGTGGAAAGTTTTATAATTGTAGCATTTTTAGTATTCATATAAATACATGACCAGTCCTCAAACTATAAGATCATTGCTGGAGACTGTAACACTAAAAAGGAAAAATAAAAGGTTTATCTTCCCACTATATGTAGGAATAGTCTCCATTATCAATTTTGCCGCATCACATAAGTATACTTTTTGGCCCATAGAAATAATTACAAGGGCACATAGAGAAGTCTATTCAGGACACACGTAAATCAAATTGATCATTTCCTGGTCAGTAAAGACACAACTCCAATTTCCAAATGTGGGAACATTCTGAAGTGTCAATGGAAGGCTCAGATCACTTTCTAAGTATAGCCCACATTAAATTTAATATTTATTTTAAAATTACTGGATATCATAACAAATTGAAAACCTAAGCTCCTCAGGATGCTAAAAGAACTGAAAATATGATGAATGTTGAAGCTCCCTGAAACCCCCAATGCTGAGAACTAGTGCCAATGTTTTATTACTGCTGAGGAAAAAAATAGCGATCCCCACATTCAGGAGGTTATATCCCCCAATTTCTAAAAATATAGTGACTAGGCAATGCTGAGAAAGGAGACTCCTTGGGCTGTGAAAGATTGAAAAAGGGAAAGGAAGGAGGAAAAATGTCAAAGCCAAAATAAAGAGAGGCAAATTTAATAATTGTAAGAACTACTGTTAGGATAAGGAGCCAAAGGAATTTTTTTTTATTTTTTAAAGAGCATCAATGAAAGAAGATCCCATTTGACATCCAGATATCTTCAAGGAATGGTAACATAATTGCCCATCCACTTTGAAAAGCTTCACAATAACCTTTTTCAGGGAAAGAAGTGACTTACGATTCAGGGAGTGAAGGGCTAGACACCAAAACACCTGATGATGAGGAGACTATAAATCATTTTAAAAGTAACAAGTCAAGTGGATCTGATAGTCTGCCTGCTGAACTCTTTAAGTACAAAGGTTAGATGTTAAGAGATGGACTCAGTGATCTTATCCTGCCTACAGTATATACTGTCTAAATGATGAAGCCTACAAACTGTGAGAATAGAATGGGATTGGCTGTACCAGGTTCGTAGCAATCGCTGTCTTTTTCACTATCACCTTGCTTAAGCCAATGGCTCTTGATC
Source organism: Oncopeltus fasciatus (assembly GCA_000696205.2). Lineage (NCBI taxonomy): Eukaryota > Metazoa > Arthropoda > Insecta > Hemiptera > Lygaeidae > Oncopeltus > Oncopeltus fasciatus. The sequence goes on from KZ807153.1 coordinate 95,870, forward strand.
ATCTAGATATCATCCTAAGAATCTGAAAGAGTGGGTATTGGTATTTCAAGTCCATGAGGAATAAGGCTATGATAAAAAATATCCTTTTTTTTTTTTTTTTTTCTAATTGAAACCTTTTATGTTACAAGAACAAAAATAGCAATCAACACTATGATTTTCCGGCTCTCTCCAAACTATTGGTATTCAAAAATGTAAGTACTGCTTTTTGCCTTGAAACCATTAGGACACTAAGCAAACTTTGTGTGGGGCCCAAGGCTTATCTTTATCGCCTAACGTAATAACAAAATAGATATTTTCAACATAATCAGAAAAATTTCTTTGTTACTTTTTAAGGGTATAGTTACCATAAATGTAGCAGAAGCAACTGGTGGGTTTATACATCTTCTGGTAGCCAGTGTTCATACAAAAACTTTTCAGTACAAGAAAACAGCCAATACTTAAAGTAGTAGTAAAAGCAACAGAGCTAAGAGGTAATGTGAACTATGGCAGAAGTTCACTGCTAGGTGATGGAGGGGGAAGATGCAGCGCGGCAGACAGGTACTGACATAAAAGATGCTCAGTGAGTCAGTAAGTGGATGGGAGAAGGCAAGGATAAGCACTGGCATGAAAATACCGCTGGTTTCTCCGAATACTCTTTATTATAGGATAGCTCATCTAGTGTACAAACGGCTATGTAACAGAAAATACCTCATAGTTTTTTGCAATACTTTTTAGAAGTACTTAAGGCTAAACAAGAGTTTATGGAGATCCTAAAAACCAAAATTCAAACTCACTAGAGTACTGAAATATGTATAAAAATATATTTAAAAAAGCTAAGATTACACAAGAAATTTGTGAAATAACTGCGTGATGGAATTTACTCACTATTATTCTCGAAATCAGTATTGAAACCCCTTGAAAAACCACTTTTTAAATTAAAATAAATTTAATGTTGCAGACCTGTGTTACTGCATAGTTCATTCATGAGTAAAATCGGTTGAGTTGTGGGGAGGGGGTTTAGAACGAGAAATTTAAAATATCATTATCTATGTTATTAATAGCATTAGGAAAAATCGCATAGAATATAATCAGTGTATTCGTTATATACATTGCATTACATTAAAAAAAAGAAGCAGTATTTTAAAGAAGATATTTCAGAATTAAACTTCGAGACTTGAGTGGGCCATATTATTTTAAAATTTAGCAACCAAATTCAATATTTAGGCTTTCTATTACAAACGTAAGAATGGATTTATTTTGGACTTTTAGATCTAATAAGAGGAAAGGGGTTTTCATATAGCGGTTAGAATTATTCATTTGGCTTTTACTATCGATTACCTCTTGTTATCATTTTCGCGCCTTATCTAAATGTCATCTTTCAAGTTTTTGAAGCTTCGTGATTTGAAATTCATATTTGTTTACATTACGCTGATAAATTGTGAAATTTTTTCAATGACCTTGTGAATAATTTTAGCATCTTCCTTTATGATGACTTGCCGCGAAGAAAAGTATAATTTACTTAGAGGACAATTAGACAGTTTGGGTTACAACCAGCCCTTATCTGTGGAGTCTTTGCCTCTTGTCAATGCACTTTTCTCCGATTTGTCACTCTACAAAGACCGGTACATCAGATATAAAGATATAGCTCAAAATGCATTACAGGTTTGAATATTTCAAATATATTTTGGTTTAGTAGTTATTTAAAAACTTTCTGTTATCCTTAATTATTTTCACTGCCATTTTCTTATTTCTTAGAAAAAATTAAACTAATTGTGTATATACAACATCTCATTCAAGTAATTTAAAATGTTCATGATCTTGATATATTAATTGATAATTCATACTTTTATATAAAATTGTTTCTGTTGTTTTATTCTATTAAAACTTTCAAAGACTGACATATTTAATGGGATCATGGCACTGAGAAGATTTTGTTCTCAATAATAGCCTTTCACAAAAAAAAAGAAAAGAAAAAGTTATATTGCCTGCTTCAGCTTATGAGATATTATTCGTCATTTACTCTAATTTATTTCCATCCTAATGAAACATGGGAAATTTACTTAGACTGCACTACTCCTTGGATTGTCTTTTTCTTTCTATACCAAGACACCATTGTCTTAAGTATGTAGTAAGTATTTTATGTAAAATGCCCTCTCCCCCCCCCCCCAAAAAAAATTGTCTGCTGAAGCGTTGGTTTCCAAAAGTGGCTTGACATTTCTCCAGGAATTTCTTCACTTCCAACCACAACATCAACTACATTTTTTTCATGTTGACAATTTTATTAATGTAATATAAATTAATTTTGTTTTAAGAAAAAGAATCACTAATTTGGTGTATGAAGCTCAAAACTGAAGGCTAAACTGATGTAAAGGATCCCCCACCTCCTATCCTATAGTAGGTCTGGCAAGGGATTTCTAAGAAAAACCTGATTTTACCGGGCTAAAAATTACTGATACTTTTTTTATGGGCCAAAATACAAGTCATGGATGCCTAATCATTGAAATTTTCATTAAGAATTTGAGGATCAGGCAACATCCCTCCACTTTTTTTATGAAATGTAGGAATCAAAATCAGTATTTTTGGTATTATTTTATCATTCTTTGTCAATAAAAATAAGAAAAATAATTTAAAAAATAATGTTATGAATTATTTTTTAAAAACCAAGTATTAAGGACATTATTTAAGAATGTAGCTAGGATGATTGAGTTCAGAATTAGAATTCACTGTCTGGTTAGTCGAGTGTCAAGCAAGCTTAACTTTCTCCTCATTTCCTTTTTAATTTGTTAGATTTAATCACTTATTTATTATTATTTCTTTAGATTGTAATGAAACTAGCAAATGTAGGAAAGTTGCACCAGTAAGACTGCACCTGTGTAATGGGCCTTTTACTGTTCTCTCTTGTGCAACCAAATATGGTCATGAAGGAGGGTTGTATCAATAACTCACCTATTCTCTGCAGCTATTCTATGGACACTGTGGAGGGGAGGATTTTATTATTTATTTTTTTTAGTATATGTACCGCTATAGCGAGTACTATTTTTTATTATTAATATTGAAACCCATAGTGCTTATATTACATTGCATGTATACATGGTTACTTACTTTCATGAACACCTAATATTTTATATGTATGAATAAACTAATATTTTTGGTTCTTTGGGTAAATTTTGCTGCACTAATCTTAGAATATTTAAAATATTATTATTAAGATTGATTTATTTGTAATAAGTAGAAAACAAGTGAGTTGGAATCTGTTGTTCGTCCCCTTCAAGAAGAAAAGCACCAACTTCAAAAAGAGAATAGCTACTTGCACTATGAAATTCTACAAACTAAAGAGCAGTTTGAAAAGAGTATAAAAAGTAAGTATTTATTTTTTAAACACACACACACAGATGAGGAGACTATAAATCATTTTAAAAGTAACAAGTCAAGTGGATCTGATAGTCTGCCTGCTGAACTCTTTAAGTACAAAGGTTAGATGTTAAGAGATGGACTCAGTGATCTTATCCTGCCTACAGTATATACTGTCTAAATGATGAAGCCTACAAACTGTGAGAATANAAATAACAACTGTTTTATTTTAATCTTAAGAAGAAAATTTTATTTAGGTATTTTTTGGCATATTTTCTCAAAGGAAGTTGAGAAATTCATGTTGGCACTATGATGTGAATTTTAAAAGAAAAAAAAAAGTTTTTTTTCTAATGATTATTGAAAGCAGGTAAGGCTAAAAAGTCTGTCATAAAGGAGCTGCTGAGTTACCATATTTTAGTAAAGATGAAATAAATTAAATTACAAGTTGGAGAGAACAATAAGAGTAAAAAGTATTACCAGTAAGTTTTGCTCTAAAATGGCCAAGAGGGAAGAAGGGGGGTAGCACTCAACCATAATAGTTACAATAATTTTTTTTTCTTAACCTGCATTTTTTTTGGTAAAAATATTGTAAAAACAATGGACAATTTAACCTATTATATATATTTTGTAAATCTAATAATAACAAAGATATTATGTTTATAAATTTTGGTCTTCCCCTTAACCCTTCCTTTCTTTCATCTGATTTTAACTGAAAATGAATTCTTCCAATGCTCAAATACCCAACTTGCTCTTATTTCTGTATTTTACAAATAAGATTTCCTGCCCAAAGTTTAAATTACATTCCTGTAATTTTACATCTTTTTTTTATTTTAAATTTTGGTTTTGTCAAAACACCTCTTCTTCTTGACAAAGTATCTTCTTATTATTTGACTAGTATCTTCATTGTTATTTGAGTTATGAAAAAGTTTATAGAGCATATTAGATGGTGAAAAACATAATTTTCTGACATTTATGCCCCATAACATTTTTTTTTTTTTAATGCTTATTAAGGAAGAAATTTACTGATGTTACTAAAATGAATGAGCACTTCCCTCACTCTTCCTCCAGGCCAGTCTAGAGCAAAGTTCAATGATAGCATTTATGCTTATTGTTCTCTCCAGCTTGTAAATTAAATTTCCTCCTTTACTCTTAGTTATTTTAATGTCAAATGAAACATGGACAATTTGCTTAGATTGCATTGCTCCTGCAAAATGTACATTATTTATTAATGTTAAGAAAAAAAAAAGTAGAGTACTAGTAGAATATGGTTGGTGTAAAATATTCTATTACTTATTTACAGAAGGTGTATAGTAACAAACATTTATATTAATGTAATTAGGATAATCTAAAGGGTTATTGTAACTACCAATGAATATAGAACTATCATACCTTTTGTAATCCGTATTCATTGGTTTCTGCAAACCATCTTCTGTTGGCGAATGCTTTTGGACATTGTCCATCCTCATGGCCAAATACATGTGTTCACTGTCACTCTGTATTCAACTGCCTGCTAGGCAGCTTTAGGAGTGGAGGATTACCTGCAATGTAAAGTAGTAGTAAAACTAGCCTAGCGTGTAATAAAATTCCTAAAATATATAAATATATATTTTTTAGTAAAATTGAACTATTAGGAGTGAGAGTTTACCATTACCCCAAATTTTGAACTTTACTGCTTTTAAGCCATTTTTAATTGTTTTTCTTAATTGAATATGACCTTTTGTTTTTAAATGTATATTGAAAGGCTAAGCTTGTATTGTAGCAAAATTGGTCAAATAGGAGTGGGGAATTACCTAAAATAATTCAGGTTTTTGCATGAAAGATATTTTTAAAGTTAGTGAGTATATTATTTATTAGAGTTATAAAAGAGGTTAGTATACAAGTAAAAGAAATATTTTAGGAGTTACATAATGAAATTGAAAAATTAGGAATGGATGTTTGTCTGTATGGTAAATTGTATTTTTACAGTTTAAAAATACAATTTATGATACAGACATAGTTTTATCTTAATGCCATTTTGCATGTCATTTTTCATCACATTTTGTTTATTGGTAAAATATATATTCAATAAGCATGGGATTACATAGCATGAAAAGTATTCATATATACTATTATACTATATAAAAATATAGTATTCAGTATACTATATACTATATAAAAAATTCATATATTCATCAACTACATTACTGAGGAGTTTGCTTAGTTTTCACAGCTCCAGCGTGACTGACTTTTTCTCTTTCATGTATTTTATAAAAATATGAATATATCATATTTCCTTTTTAAACTTGAACCATATTCAAATGCATATAATTCAAATGGAACTTAAATGAATGAAATAGGATATTAAAAACAATTTTTAATTATTTTTAAAATATTTTTTTTTCTAATAGATTACATTGTGACTTGGTGTGAACTTATATGCCTCTTAGATTGCCTGTACTTACATTGTGTATCCTTATGTGTGCATAATTTGATACATGTATAATGAATGCTATGGTTAGAAACAACTAATATTTACAATTACAGATTTAAGGAATCATATATCAGATTTGGAAAGTGCTTATTCAGACTTGGAATTTTCGAACATGGAACAAATGACAAAAATTGGAGCTCTTGAAGAGCAAATATTTAATCAGAATGAAAAACTGTTTAAATATGAAGGATTGCATAGGACTATGAGTAAGTTGTTTATTCATACTTATGTAGATTTTTTTCCCCCTACTTTAAATTCATAAAGATTTCTTTAAGTTTTATTATAGAAAAAATGTTGGTTTTCTTAAGACTTTTGACTTTAATGCTCAGTATTATGTAAGTAGTTCATTAGAATTGATTCATTTAAAGTATCATTATATCATCAGCTTTATTTAGTCTGTTTACCTAGGTAGGAAAAGTGTTTGAAATTTTAAATGTTCTGGCCAATTTTTCATGAAATTTCTATTTAGAAATAAAAAAAATATTAATTAAATTGGAAAGCACATTCACATTTTAGTACTCTTTTGAGGCAAATTTTAACTTTTTAAATGGGAGTGAATTCATAACTACTTTTATCTTAACTCCTTTACTTGTTTTTAATAGTTTCATATTATNTTGCCTTATATTTCAGTCTAATTCATTATTCACTATGTTAATATCCAATTATATATATATATATACAAACACATGTGTGCACATAATTTGTGTGTGTATGTCCATGTGTGTGGTGCACTAATGTGTGTGCATGCATGCCCACATATGTCTGTACGTGAGGGTGTATGTGTGTGTGCCCATACATTTCTAAGTGTCTGCCTGTTAATCTGTTTATGTTGTACAGGCTACAGTTTTAATTTCTTTATAAGTTAAGTGTAAAATGAAAGGCTATATTTTATTGAGCAAAATTGGATAACTAGGAGAGGGGAATTACCTGCTAGTCAAGTGTGTGTAAGTAAAACTCAACACAGGTTAGTTTATTGAAAAAGATATATTTTTTAGAGTTAAAGGAAAAATTTAGCAAATTCGAAGGGGGGTTTACTTTAACTCTAAAAAATATATCTTTTTCATTAAACTAACCTGTGTTGAGATGTAACACTTAAAGTATGAAGAATTAAGGAGAAAGAAAAGTTTTACTTACTCGCACTTCATAACCATAAATTCTAGAAAGAATATTAATCCTATTAATGAGAAAAACTGTGATTGCTTGCAAAAAGTCACTGATTTTTTAAACTTAGCCTTAGTCAAGCCCAGTTTAACAAGGTTGTTAAGCTGAGCTGAAATTTTGCCACTATAATTTTCTAGCTATTTGGTAACTTTTGAAGGGGATTCTCGGAAGATGATCAAACAAAATTTTCCCTGTTTATCTTTTGACTTCTCTAGTGCACCTTTTGACTTTTTTGATTTTGGGTTTTCCCTGGATGAAATTAAAAAAAAAAAAAAAGATCATGCACTGTAATGAAATATCGGTGAAGATAACTTAAGTAGAACCGGGCAGAAGCGTTCTAGTCCTTGCCATCTGTGAATGAGCCTACTCAAATAAAGTTTAGTTTGAATAAGATTTCAGGCTTGTGATAATGAAATCATCATTGGGGGCTACATTGTGAGGGTTGTTCACAAGGTAGGGAACTAAGTTGTCGTGAAGTATAGAGAAGTTCTGGGCACTGGGATTCCAGCTATGATCAAATGTATGTATAACATTTCAGCTGAGAAATTCAATTCTATTTCATAAATACTTGAAAAGTTCATTTTTGCCGAGCTTTTACGAAACTTAACTTTCTACTTTCACAAAAATTAGTAATATTATACTTTCAGTTCAAAAGAAGCCATCACATGATGTTTATAAAGGACAGCACGTGCCAAAATTTGTTAGTATTTGTAGCATCTTTATGGGCTCAGAATGATGGTTGCACCTTTAGATTATATAAGGCTGCTTTTACTGTTTTAGGTTGTTCAGGTCTATTACATGTTAAAAGTTTCTATATTTTTCTCAACATTATCCGTTATGCATATAATTCTACATATCTCAGTAACTCCTTTTTCACGTAGGCCTTTCAAAATTTCACTGTCTAAGGAATTCATAAGGTCAAAACAAAATATTGCTACTTTAGATTATTAAATGTCCTGTGTTCTAGGATCTTACTCCTTCTTGCTAAATATTCTGCTTTAGATCCAGAAGAAGCCATCACATGATGTGCAAAAACTTGTCAAAAATTAACTTTTCTACAGGGTCGAGCCTGTAAGAAGTATTTATAAGTATTCTGGAGACCATGAAAGCATATGTGACAATTCAATTCATTATAAACAAAAAAGAAATGCTGAAGAAATTCAATGTTAAGCTCTATTTAAATTAATCCATTATCAACCAAAAATAAATGCTGAATAAATTTAATGTTATGCTCTATTTAAATTTGTGTATTCAAAACTGCCTTGTCAATTTTTACGAAGTCTTGAAGATTTTAGTGTAAAGAAAATCCAGTTGAAAAAATAACAACTGGTTGGATCTCAACCTCTAAAATCAAAATATTTTCCAGTGATTAATGAAGTTAGTGTTAGCAAAAGCAATTATCTGTCATGTATAGGTATTTTGATAAAGAATAAGATTTAGGCATTAGTTACCATAAAAAATTGACTCCCACAGATATTAGTCAGTGTCCAGTCATTGGGCCTAGTAACCTTATTATGTAAGGAATCTATAATTTTTTTTAGAAAGATTTGTTTAGTGATAAGTCCAAATTTAGTAGTACAGAGCTGGGTAGCTACATACTAGTCCCAAAATCCACATCTGGTATTCATGTTGTGGAAGCACCTGATATGGAATTTTTGAAATTTCACTTGAATTTTGATGGTTTGATAGGTACATTTACCTCATTTCTAAATGACAACATATTTGCCTTTCTTGAAGGCAGTTTCATTTTATAGCAGGTTTTTTTTTTTTTTTTTTTTAATTTCTGTGGAATTATCTTTTTTTTATTATGTTTAGTTATTATAAAATACTTTTAAATGTCATTATGGATATAAATTGAGATTAATTATAATAATAAAAAAAAAACTAAAAAAAAACTACCACAGTAGAACACAGAGGCCAAGGGATCATGCTCATGTTTATGGTATGGACTTATTTGTGACTCACAGCACTTGAGAGAAGGTGACTTGGTACCTGATTAACTGATTTTTTTTTCCCATTCCATGCAAAATAATGGTATCCAATTAGGGTTGGGTGTTCCCTTAAACATACCAGAATATTCTGGTTCATTATAAACAGAAACATCAAAAGAAAAAAAACAAGAAAAAAACTGTGCTGTATAAACCTTGGACTTATAGCTCAGAAGTTCAAAACCATTTCCACTAAACTACCATGCACTCCAATTAATTATATTATGTTTTTAGTCTTATTATTCCTATCCAGTTGATATTATTATTTTTCTATTATATTCTCTCTTTTTTCAGCTCTGCATTGTATTTTTAGTTATATATAAAAAAATATTCTTAATTTTTTTACATTTTATTTAAAAGTTCCAATAACAAATTTCCTAATTTAAAATAAAGTGTTACATTAAATTTACTTAGCATTTGTTTTTGTTTATAGTGAATTGCTCAACCAAGAGCCTTTGGCTCAGTAGTAAATTCATCAAGAAGCATCTTAATTGCAGAAGTAGAATTAGAAATAAGATATGCTAGATATAAGGCAGAATATGCCTGTCTTAAATGCGTTCAATTGAAAAGAATATGAAAAAAGAAAGGAAGAAATGATTAAGTAAGAACGGAGCTAAGCAAAATTGGGTACTTTATAAATAAATTGCCCTTCAAACTAGAACAATAATTGAATATTTACTTTATTCACCAAAAATTTTGTGTAAGTAATGTTATAGCTGTTGAACATCTAAAATGTTTCTTATTAATTTTTGGTTTCAGAAGTAACCCCATTGCCAAACAAATATATATATATAATCCAAACCATAGCTATAACTATAGTTGGTTTGGATTCTTAAAATTTTTTTATTTGTGCTCTATTTTAGACTAACCAATAATAAATAATATTACTAACTCAAACTTTAATTTAACTATAATTATTATATTATGGTCCATTTTTCCTATACTAAAAAGTCTGTCTGATAGAACATTTTATCATTATAAACTACTTAGGTTTCCAGTAAACTCCTATTCTTAAGAGGGGAGGTCAAAAAGTTCTCGGTCTATGAAGGAGGGGATTAAGATAAAGGATTTATACCTTATCATGTTTATCTAATCAGTAGTTATATTCACATAAATTTATACCGTACAAGTTTATTCTAATGCTGGTGCATAGTTATTATCAAAAACATAAAAAAAATGTCCTATTTTTTTAAAAAAGAAATTCTTATGAATTATCTCATTGGCTTATATAACATAAATTGAATTGCAGAAGCCAGCTATGAGTTAATTTACACACAGACTCACTTCAACATATTGCTTCTCTAAAGCTGAATCATAGATACGTATTCATATTCGTCAGTAGTATCTCAGATATTGTCGTGCGCATCACATCTATGTCTTTCTTAAGTGTTTTGTTTTATAATTATTGCTATAATAAAAATATCAAGAACCCAATATGCGAGCCTGTATAGGTTTTTTCCTTTTCTCAGAAGCCATCTATTGATATTAGCAGTGTTATATTTCGAGTTTAATCATAGCTGTACAAAAATAGCAAGTAAACATACTATGAGATATCTCATAGTTGTCGTCCTAGAAAAGATCTCAATCTACGAGTTAGCTTGTATTTGCCAGTCATTGGTTAATTTCATTAGTTTGCACTAGCCATTGAATTCCCACTTGCTGACTTCTCATAAAGTGATGGCCACAATTGACACTCTAGACTTTGATTTAATCAACCATCCTCCTTACAGCCCAAAAACAGTTTTCAATTAAATTTTTTATTGCTTATTTATCTTATTTAGAATTAGTCTGATTTTGCTCATCAAATTTTCTTGAATTTAAATTCTTTTTGGTTATTACTATTTTTAAAAATGAAATATAAATATTTATTCTAAGATGATTTTTGTTGGGGTTCGGTCGAGGTAGATCCAAAAAAAAAAAACACAAATAAAAAAATGTATTTTTTTAATGAAGGATTATCTGCCAACGTTTCGGCTTACATTGTAAGCCATCTTCAGGGCTGTAGAAATACAATGTCATGAGAATACAGTAATATTTGAAATTAGTATAATAGGAAATTATAATATAATGTATGAAAGTAGAAAACTGTGTAGGACAATTAAAAGTTTATGAAAACAATATTGAAAAAAATATAAAAAAAAAAAAAAAGAACTAATTTGAAAAAAACATGC
>KZ807153.1:107122-119344 GCA_000696205.2 Oncopeltus fasciatus
GGGGGTAGCAGGTACAAGGCAGGCGGAAGGTGTAAATGGAAAGCGGCCTGTTGCAAGAGAGGGCAATAAAAGGACAAAGGAAAAAAGGGGAAGGGTATTATTGGGAATAAGTGACTTTGGAACTGAGAAAAATGTTTTGACAGGTTTATTGAAACGAAGGGTTGTTGGTTTTTAAAATGTTAAAAATGTTAGAATAAGTTGAGGAAATTTGTTCTATGTCTGTTCTGTCGTTAACTGGATTATAAATATTTATCAGTCGCTCGACTGATCAGAAACACCTACTTATCACTCATTGTGTATGCAAAATTTTTGGACAGTCTTCATGATCCTGAGACATAGCAAGCTGTTATGCTTTTCTGGCCGGGGACACTTAGCGATGCACTGACTCAAGTAGTTGAATTGTGAATGAAGTGTGAATCAAGGCCGTAAGGCAGTCAGTGCGAGGTCATGCCACAGTTCAAGTTGTGGGAATGGAATTTGAAGAGGTCCCCAGCATTGAAGTAATAATGAAAAAAGTACTCGAGTCGCTGAAATGTGTAAGAAGGGGATACGCTGTTGGAACTGTGGTCAGTTGGAGCATCCTAAGAATAGAATGCGATGTCAGGGTGTAGGAAGAGATGCAGGAAAAATAAAGTGGGTTGATAAGTAGGGGCAACGGCCAACCAGTGACATGAAAGGCCCAATACAATTGTTGCAGTTGCCTTGCTAGGAAGCTGGTTGAACAATCTCTACATAGATGGAATGGTAAATGAGCACTTTCTACACTTCCTTCTGGATACTGGAGCTACTATGACGTACTTAAACCACATATTATATCACTTGAGAAGATTTCCCAACAACCTGGACTTTACGAATGGGTACTGACCAGCCTACGCACGTCTATGGGGTGGAGGTTGCTACCTTTTTTATTGGCGGCCCCAAAATACTTCACCATTCACTTGTGACGAGGACGTCATTCTAGAAATAGAGTTGATAGTTGGATAAAAATTCAAGCTCGACTTGCCTAGAGGAGTGGTAAAATTTGACAATGGAGAAGTCATCCATCGTGCAGGGAAAGCTTGGACCAACATCCTGAGGCTTGTGACATAATGAAGGAACAGTATGCTATCAAAGCCAAGAAAGGAGGTTTCCAGCCAGGAGACTTAGTATGGCTGCTTAATCCTCGAAGGTGTCGGAGGTACTTTCCCAAACTCCAGAGTTCCAGAATTTAAAATAACCAGGATTAACAATGTCATATACTTTTTTTTAATTATAACGGCGTGTCAACCAATAGGTCATTAATGCCAATCGAACGTAATATACTATATTAAGAAGCAACCTAAAGGGAAACCCAAGAAAATCTTCTTCAACCGATTGGCTCCTTATATAAGAAATCACGAACCTGCGGGTTAGGTAATAAAAGAACAGAACTCTATTCCTCAGACCGACCTAACTGCCCAGCCCCTATTGATCATTCAGAGCAGTTACTGAGACTTCTTCATGCTGCCCAAGGACTATGTATGTGCTTGAGTATTGTGTAGCTGAGAATTTGAGATCGTCCAGAGGAATTGCTACAGTCTTCAGGAAAAAGTTTGGCGGCATTATTAAGAGAGAGACTCTCTTCACTCCTCACTGACAAAGGGCAAGAAATCTTTCCTAAAAAATTACTCTCTGTAATTTTTTATTTTTGTGTGTTCACTACAATCTTTATCCCACCTGCTCTTATTTAATACACTCCTATATATAATTTAACAATAACCTAACACATTAACCTGAGCAATCATTAAAACTAGAAATTTTCCTTTCTTTCCTATCCCAAAGATAAATAATAATTTACTCCTTATTACATTTGAAAGGCATGAAGGAAAGATAGGGTGGGGTGGTATTAACTTTTATTCAGCTGTTTAATCAGGCCTTTGGTTTAATTGGTATATATTTCTTTGATTTGATAAGTTTTTGGCATAAGCCTACATGAACATATGAACGTAAGAATATTTTATTGAATGTGTACTTGTAAGAAAAGTAAAAACCAAATGCTAGCAAATAAATACTTTCCTTCACTTCAATCTTCTGCTAACTAACTCCTGATGAAGAACTCAAAAATATCAAACTGTTAGAGTCTCTAATAAATATATGAAGCTAAATTATTTTCATTTGTCTTGCAGATACAAATTCTCTCCTTTCAGCAAATAAAAAGAAAGGTGCTGTTAAGTGTAAAAAAAAGTCTGAACCTGTTCTTCCTAGTATCTCTTCTGTCAATAATTACATATCAGACATCTTATCTCATAAAAGCCCTCAGGAGTGGGCAAAGGAGGTGGAGAAATTGAAAAATGAAAGGAAGAAATTAACCGACTCTATAGATTTCTACCAGAAACAAGTAAGCACTTTTATTTAATTTTTTCTGAATTATTATACATGTCTAAACTATTGAAATTTAATAAAATCTTTTAGAATATTTTAAGATTTGAATATTTTTAGATTCATCAAGTTTAGTATACATATTTTCTTAAATATATTATTCCTATCCTATTTTCGTGAACTGTTCAAATTAATAGACTGTAATGAAAGTGAAATGTGTTTTTTTATTTTTACTAGGTAAAAAGCTAGTTAGTTTTTTTTAAGTGGAACAATAAGTTGGAGAGGACTGAGTATTTATAATAAACAGTATCCCCATGAAAGGCAAACATTTTGTTTTGTATATAATAAATTTTGCCTTTTCCAATATAATACATTTTTATTTTTTTTTAACAATGTATTTTTCATAGATTGCATCACAAAAAATGTTTTTCTAGTAGAATTGTATTTATATTTTTTGAGTTTTTGATTATTTGCTTAGTAAATGATTGGAATTCAACCAATGCTCAAATATTTCTGAAGTAAAGTAATTTAAATAGTATCATCTTAAATCTTAATTTAACACCATTAGCAATTCACTTAAGAAATTTTGTTTGAGTTTAGTGAAGTAATTAGTAAAATTGTTCTCTTATAACAGACAGTTGAGCTTTAACTAATTTAAATTTTATCGAGAAAGATATTGTAGAATTCTATGGCATCTTTGCTCAACTAATATCTACTAATTGAATTATTTAATTTTATATTATGTTAAAAAATTTAAATTTTGTTATATTCTTTAACATTTTATACTCCTAAATTTGCTTAAGAAATCTTACAGAAATTAAAATTGTGTTAAAAGGAAAAACATTTTTTCCTTACATTACATTGGAATATGAACATTTATATAATAACACGGTTGGTGGTTGGTTGGCTATCGAGTATTACTTGGTCTGGTTATTAAATAACGAGACTCTTACTGTAAAATATTTTATTTTAAATTTATACATATTTAGTTTTTATCACCTTCAATATTCACCCCTCCTCTACACTTACAGTGCTCCGTGCAAATATTCCATTGTTTGAAGTCTTGTTCTGTGAGCTCCTGGATGACATGTGCCGCTTTTTCTTTCACGGCTTCAATGGTCTGAAATCTCGTTCCTTTTAATGCAGATTTGATCTAGGGGAACAGATAAAAGTCACCAGTGCCAGAACAGGCAAATAATGTGGATCTAAAAGTGGCATGTTGTGCTTGGTTAGAAACATCTTGATAGACACTGTCAGCCGGCACCCATGTTATGATTCTTTTCAAGAAGCTCGGGTAATTTTTAATGGCATCTAAAGTGTCAGTACACACTTTTTTTACAAGAGGAGAGTTTGTTGACCGTAGATATTATTCTAAGATGATTTTAGTTGGGGTTCGGACAAGGTAGATCCAAAAAACACAAATTTAAAAATTGTATTTTTTAATAAAGGATTATCTGCCAACGTTTCGGCTTACATTGTAAGCCATCTTCAGGGCTATCATGAAGATGAGAGAGGACGTCCTGTCCCTAAATTCACATTTCCATGACTGGCTCAGTCTCGAATTGTTAACCTACGGTCAAATCAAACCAGATGACTGACCTTTTTGATATTTTTATCCGTTTTGGATGTGGAAGGGCGACCTGTATGGTCATCCTCTCCAATGTCTTCTCGGTCATCTTGGATACACTTGAATCTTTCTAAAACTTGTTCACGTGATTAACATTCATTGCCATAAACTTATTTTAATAAACGATAAGTTTCAGTAGGGGTTTTACCTAATTTCATCTGAAATTTTATGAAAATTTTTTGCTCTACTATTACACTTATCATGTTTTCAGCAAAACAAATCAAGCAGCTTTTATATAAATGAAGGTTAAGGCTAGTCTAATTTCTAGGAGGTGCTACAATCTAAGGAGAAGGCTTTACACTTGCTTTGCACAGCTGTCAGTCATTCAGAATTGGTGCATGCATAGTTCTTCTGTAGCAGCATCAGTCTCATTATTTAATAGCCACACCTCATACTTGGTTACTATAGTTATTCGAGGGTTACAATTGCAAAGATGGGGGGAACTCTAGGAGAAATGACTATGACAACTTTTACTTGAGAAGAAATGCAAGGAGGAGGGGGTTGTTTGGTTGGAGCTGGGATCTGAAAAGAAGGAGGGATTCTGGGAATACCTGGGACAATGTTTAAAATCTCAGTATAATTTATATAATAGTCAGGTAAATATTAGTATATGTAAGGGTTTCATAATACTTGACTTATATATATATATAATAAGTATTTTAACTGTTACTATATACTTATGATAGAAAAAACTTCATTTTAAACTACATCTATTACCTTTTAGCGCTTATTTTTTCACTTTCATTGTCAATTATATCATATCTATTTTACCTAATTACTGTTTCTTTTTTTTAAAAGATTTTATCCAGAGATGAGGAAATCAAAAGACTGATCCAACAAGGTACTATGAGAAGCGTTCCTGTCAAATCAGGTCCTGAATGTAGATGTCATTTCTTAGATTTAGATGATTCATTTGCTGACAAGGAATATGATATGAAAGCTAAATTTGATGGTTTGTTTTTATTTTCTATTTTTTCTCTTTCCTTCTTTATTAATAAACTGCTCCACAAAAACAAAAAAAAAAAAATTATTTTGCTAGCTATGTATATTACAAAATTAAAAAAAAAAAAGTTCTTTCTTGAAAGAAATATAACTTACAAAAAAAAAATTTTGTCTGACTTTTAACTTTCCCAATCACTTCTTCCATTCTTCATGGCATACTCAGTATTACATTTTCAATTATTTCCTAGGGCAATTCCTCCCAAATGTCAAGCAAGGCTTGTTTAAGCTCTCTTTAGATGCTGGACTCTCTTAACTTGCCATTTAAGTTTGTCCCAGATGTGTTCAATCGGATTCAAGTCTGGACTGCAGGCTAGCCAACTCAGCGTGCAGATCCCTACCTCCTGGAGGTACTGTGAAACACAAGCAGCGATGTGGGGCCGTGTGTTATCATGCATCGGCATGAAATTATCCCCGATGTATGGAGAGGATGGGACCACATAATATTGCAGGATGTCCCTTATGTACACATTATATCTGCGGCTATCGAAAATGTGGAGTTCAATTTTTCTTTCAAGAGAAATGACACCCCAAACCATAACTCAACCTCCTCCAAACGACTGAGTTTTGAGCATAGTATATGGGGCGTAGCTCTCCAGGCCATCTGTAGACCCAAAGTCTCCCATCTGGGTTAAAGAGAGCAAAATGGGAGGATGTTCCTCCAGTCATACCATCCACCGTCCAATGGCTATGCTCTCTCCCAAATTCTACTCTAGCTCTTCACAGCACTGCTGTCAGCTTAACTCTTCTTGCAGGCCTTCTGGCTCTCAGGTTCAACTCCTGAAGTCTCCTTTTATATTACATAACCCTGGAGTCCTCAGGCCCAACTTGTCTTTGGAATTCGGAAGAATATCTGCCTTTTTCTTATCCGTGGTATACATAGTTCTAATATTATGCTTCCTTAGAATTCTGGCTATCTTTTAAGTTATTCCTTTTACATAAAGGACAGTTGCTTGACCTCTGTATTCTTTCTTGTTATCTTCCTCCTTGTTTCGTCTTCGATTCCTTTTTCTCAGAACCCTGTCGAAAACTTCATTTTCAAAGCCATTTTTAATAAATGCGGTCCTTAAGTGTCTTCTTTCGCTGGGTAGTTGAATCATTTCTGACTTTTGAATCATTTCTGTTGAGTAGGGTGTTTATGACCCCTTTCTTCTGAGCCTGGTGGTGATGCGAGTTTGCATGAAGATATCTGTCTGTGTGTGTGGGTTTTCTGTATACTGAGTGGCTGAGGCTGAATCTGTTTATTTCTACCAACACATCCTAAAATGGTTATTTTCCATCCTCTTCCAGCTTTATGGTGAATTGGATTCTGGTATGCGACGCTCTCATTCTCCATTCAGCCCTGAAGAAGCCATCACACGATGTGTAAAAACTTGGCACCAAAAAACTCTTATGACACGGTTTAACCCAGAAGAAGTATTGGCAAATATGTCTCAGGACCATAGAAGCCTACGTGAACATAATTATTTAATGTCAAATTATGTCAAAATTAATTAAAACTAGTCAATAAATAGCAATAAAATGAAACTACTATTAAAGTCTGTATTTATAAAACAATTATGAATAAATTAATAAAATAATCAAAAATTCAGATTATTATATAAATTATTTAGAATAGTATATGTATAAGGATGAGAAGAAAAATATTCAAAAATCTATCTTTGAAACGAGAGTCTAGTATTGAACTGAGGATTTTGGATGAGAGAGCCAGAAGTCCAGGTATATTAATTTGTGGTAATACATCCAAATCCAATTTCAATTTTAATTTCCAACATTTTTGTTTTTACCTTTATTTTCATGAAGTATTTATTTTACCTTTATTCATCAGCATTCATGGCCACTAGTTTGTAAATGAGTCAAAAATTCATGGCTGTGAAAATTGAATTGATGTGAAAACAATTTTTAAAAAAGCTATGAAGGATAAAATAAAAATATAAAATATTCATATTAATGTTGAAAAAATATTTTACTTTTAGAATACATTATTTAAATCAGTGGGAAAGGGGGTTTGAAGCAAATTAAAATATAAAATCTTTTAATTAATATTAGCAACTTTCTTAGATTACTCAGTTACTGTGTGACTGTTTTTTTTTTGTTGTGTTGTGAAGTGTTCAGTAATTTATTTTCTTTTTGGCATGATATTTATTACATTGTTTTATATTGTTTGGAATTGTGTGATTGAATAAATGTTGCTTTTAAAATAGTTGAACATTTTGTAAAGTGAAACCTCTACTCACCTGATTATTTTAGGAGAATATATTAATATTAAAATTGATAAAGATATGATTTTCCTTTATGCATAGAGATATGGTATTCACATATTTTGAGTCTTAAGTATAATAATTGTCAAATGACAACGATTTTTCCCACTTAATACTAGGATGATCTTAGAAACAAGTCCCCTAAGTAGTAAAAATTAAAATTTATACTATTAATTGCATATGGAAAAATTGAGCTATTTAGCCATACTAATGTTCTTGTTAATTTGGTTGATTTCTATTATATCTTATTACAATGTCAAAATTGAAAGCAAATTATTGCTTACTGAAAAAAATAAAAATTACAAATGTTTTATTTTGTTTATAATTGTTAATAGTAATTAATCTACAGCAATTGTATTATAAATATGTATGTATGTATGTATGTATGTGTATATATATATNATATGGTTTATAAAAAATAGCAATGAAAAAAAAATCTTTCATTTTATTATGGATTTTGATTTCCTTCAATGTGATTGTTTTTAGCTGTGTATTTTGTGTGTGTCTTATGCTTAAAATTATTTTTTTTTTTCAGAGATGAGTAAAAAATTTCAGTCTTCTGTTCAAACCACTGTAAAGTTATCCGAGCAGATACAAATTTTAGAAAGGCTACTTCAGAATCAAATGAAATCAGTTAAACCCTTTCAATCTAAACAAGACAGTTTTATTTGTATATGTCGGGAAATAGAAAAATTGCAGGTAAAGAGCTTTAAACTATGCCTCCTAATGTTTTTTTGTTATTTTTTAGACTTAGAAGGTTTTTAATGTCTTTGTCCAAAGTGTTCCTCACCATCACATTATTTTTTAAAAATTTTGATTTCCTGAAGATCTTTTCATTAAACTAGCGGTAATGTTAAATAATTATTATTATTGTTAAGATTGTATGTTTTATTTACCTATTAAATTTATTGTGATTTCCTGTCTGTTATTCCTCTTTGATTGAATTTTAGTTTTAATAATCTTGTAAATTTTGATCAAATTAATAAATTTTTAAACTTCCTTATGTGGTTTGTAATTAATAGGTTTTTTTTTCATGAAATTTGTTTTATTTTTAATCAAATTATGATAAAGAGAGCATAAGAACTAGAGAAGGTTTTGGGTCAACACTCCGTTCTGGCCGCCTGTTTTTTTTCATATTTAATGAAGAATGTTGTTCCGTAAAAGCACACCAAGAATTCTCTGGATCATTACAAAAGAAGCGCAGAAAGAAAGAAAAATTAACTGTACACTGTAAGCATTGAAACTGTAACCTTTGGCTCAGGAGTTCAATACCTTAATTACCTGGTTACTATTGTGAGAAACCTATGTGTTACATACTTCCATATTTTTGCAGCTGCAAAGCCTATATATCTTATCCTAATATCATCACCTATAATATTCTTGGATTTGGTCCAAGGTGAATCTTAATATCTTAATCTTTCTCTTCTGTTGGAGCATACACATTAATGATTTATGGAGTTAACCTATGACCTTTGACACATAGTATTCTTATCCTTTCATTAAGAGGAGTGAAGTTTTGGGCTGACTTAGCTGCATTTGGTTTAACCTTGAATTAAGCCAACAGTTCTGTTCTTTTTATTCCTTCGTCTGCAGAATATGGTTGGTCAGAATTAGGGAAAATTCATTGATGGCTTCTTAGCCTTTGTTATTTGATCAATATGAAGAGAGTCCCAGGAGACCTGCAGTGTATCACAGTTTAGTGATATAGGTCTTTCATCATATGATTACTCAAAATTTGAAGTAATATAAATTGAAAGGTTTTGAAATTGATGATATAAGGTTGTACTACATTACAGTGGGATATGTTGAGAAAAAAGGATAACTCCAGGGAAAATAGGTATAAAAAATTAATAAAAGTGATACTTCCTTTGTTATCAAATAGTATGTAAAGAAACAAAAAAACAATACTGGGACTTCATTCTTTTTTTGATTTGTCATTACTTATTTCTTTAAAATCTAGATGGAAAACAAGTCTTTGATGGACTTGTTTTTTTTTGTTTTTTTACTTGATAACAATAAACACCTGAGTTTATAAGTCAATAAGTATGAGTAATGTGGTGAACCTCAAATTAAACGCCTTTATGAGAATGATTTGTAGTTTTCTATACTCATTTTAAGTCTGTCTGGCCCATAAGTTGTCTTACCCTTATTGGACCGACTCCTCTACCAGCTGGGCAAATAATCATTCTGTGTAATTTTGCTTACAAGTTGACCACTTTGCACAATTATCTTATCATGTATGTGGTGTACTGGAGAATAATCATAGTTTTTTCTATTGTTATTAGTTTTCAAGAACTTAAACTTGTAGTAGAGCATATTATATTTCTTATATATTGTATGAATGGGGCCAAACATGATTCCTCTTTTTAGGCTCTTTATTTTTGCTTCCTGAGATAAGCACTTTCTTTTGAGAATTTCTGGCATTGCAAAGATTCGATCCCTCTATGCTTCCTCCGGACAAAATAATCAAGGACTATATTTTCTTTAAAAAAATAACCTTGATTTTCCAGCTAGGATCTTGGGTAAATAAGAACTACTACCATACCTCCTAGAATCAGATAGATATACATATATTTTGATTAGTTTTTATTAAAATATATATATTTAANCATTTTAAAAATATTGTATGTACAGTTTATATTTTTAATTTTGGAAAACA
This sequence comes from Oncopeltus fasciatus, assembly GCA_000696205.2. Lineage (NCBI taxonomy): Eukaryota > Metazoa > Arthropoda > Insecta > Hemiptera > Lygaeidae > Oncopeltus > Oncopeltus fasciatus. Next base: position 117,006 of record KZ807153.1, read on the forward strand.
ATATACTTTCTTTGCAAGTAGTGCTTACAAAATTCCATAGAGAATTTTAATACTTTGAGGAATGTATGATTTTAATAAATTATTATTTATATATCTTTATGAATAATGGAAGTCCTTATTGGCTTTATAAATTATTCACCATGGTAACCATCCAATTTTAGAGATGTTAAAGACAATCTGTTTATTAAAAAAAACTGTTGCCTAAAGTGAACTATGTATATTTTTTTCTCAATGAAGGCTACACTTATAAATCTTTTTCCTGTTATATTTTCCAGGATTTTCATAATAGATGTCACTGTCACTCAAGGAAAGTAAACAGTCGCCCTTCTACTCAAAGTGAATCTAACAGCCATGAACATGTATTGAAACTTCTTCGTGAAGTTACAGCTGAGAATGATGAGCTCAAAAAGGAAGTAGATAAGTACAGAGATAAAGGTATATAGGAAACCTTGTCTGTTGACACTATTTGGTGTAGGAGCTGATTTAATTTAGTGATATGAATATCACTGATATCTTTTAAAGTCTGGCACACAAGAGCTGCATATATGAAATAAATATTTGTATTTGAAATGAAAAGTTCAAACATAAATATTCAATTTATACTGCGGAATTTGTTTTAGTTTACACAGTTTCTGCAGGTCTTATATGAGAAAGAACTGTATTTTCAGAGAGAACCTGATTTTTTTCCTATCAAACTTAAGTTTGCCCTAAACTGTCTTTCCAGCGTATTTTTGGAATAAATAACATTCTTGTCATAGCTTCTTAAATTATATAGAGTTTTTTTCATAATTCCTGTATCTTTTATTTCAGTATAAACATTATTATTTTTTGGAGGAGGAGATAGTCAGAGTTTGGTCAAAGGTTTGTTATTAGATAAAAACATATTGGTTTTATTATTGCCAACTTTTGGCCTGAATTTCGGGCCTTCTTCAGGGCTGTGTAACAAACATAAAAAAACAATTGAAAAACATAATTTAGGGTAAAATAAGTACAAGAACAATCTATTAAATTATGCAATTACAATTATATATATACTAATTGTGGTTATAAAGTTATGATAGTGGTAATATAGAAAACTTTATCAAAGAATTACACATACCTATGGGGATAACCAAGAGAGAGAGTACAAATTGTGTGTTCTAATCTACGGTTGATGGGGTACTAAATGGAGTTTCGGAAAAGGAATAAGAATAAGGAATAAGGGGAGAAGAGAAGTATGTGGGAGAAAAGGCTGTATTTTTAAAAGGATGGCGGTAACGATGAAAGGAAAGTGAGATAAAGATGGTTCCTTTGAAGGAATTAGCCACTTTTTAGGAGTGATCTGGAAACTTCTAGGAATTAGTGATCTTTAGGGTTTGAGCTATACAGCGTATATTGTTTTGTTGATTGGTGTTTTTACATTTTCAATATACTCAAACATAAATCAACATAACAATATACATTTTACTATGAAATGGACTAAGGAAATTATCGAGGCATTAAAATGGGAAATTTTTCTTACTAGATTTGGTTTCATTCAATTACTATATTTATATTGGTGGAACACACACTTGCTGAACAATGCTTCACTTCCTAAAAAATGTATGTAAGTGGTTTAATGATCGGTGTAACTAAAAAAATAAAGAAGAATTATTTTGGAGGGTAATCGACAAATTGCCAGACAGATAGGAAGAATAAATGCTTAGATAATGAAGGGAAGTACTTTGAGTAAAATACTAAGTATCAGTTTTCTGCAATAAATGTATATTTTCTATTAAAGAATTCCAGTTTCATACTTACATGGCCGGTAAGCTTTCCAATCTCCCAAGTTTATTTTACCAATTATCATTTAACCTTTTTTAATTTATTTTGGCTAATTGCTAGAATTATATCATCTTTAGTTTTGCCTTTTGTCACAATTCATCATACTAAAAGCAGAGCGATGTTTAACATGTTTTAAATAAATTAATCAAATTGCTAGAATTATGTCAGCATTCTTTGATGCTTGCAAGTTTCCATTCACTCTGAATGTCTTCATTCTCTGTTGTCATGATTCCTTTCAATAACTAAAATGATATTCTTTCTTTCAATTAATTAATTAATTATGAACTTTTATAGATTAATTCTTACAAGTTTTTAGAAATTACATGTGCATACTTCAAATTATTTTTTATTTTAAATGATTGAGATACATATACTGATGTTGTTTTGTGAATACCTCAAAAGATTTTTTTTTTGTTTTCTTATATTTTAAAAGTTGAATTATGGTAAGGAGTTAGTAAATCTGTCCTAAGTATTTTTAATGCTTGTTCGTTCTTTTGATACTTAGTTAGGAGATTAAATATTAAAAAAATTTATAT
>KZ807153.1:148397-159336 GCA_000696205.2 Oncopeltus fasciatus
TTTTATATAGCCCAAGTAAATAAAAAGTATAAAACTCTATAAAATAGAATAAATTTAAAAAAAATTAAAGGTCTTCAAGATTTGGGATCTGTTTGTTAAAAAGAGAGTAAAGGTATGAAGTTGCAGTATTGCGTATAGCTTTTCATGATCTCCCAGATAAATAAAAAAAGGTTTGTCATGTTGAATCTGCATAATCCAAACAGATTTTCCATGTTTCATTAAAAATGTATATAAATAAGAGTAAATGAGGAAATTTAATTTACAAGTTAGAGAGAAAAATTAACATAAAAGATATGACCACTAAAGTTTTTTTCTAGTTTGTCTGGGAATTTAGAATATAGGGAGAGCTCACCCTCTATAGTTGAATTTGTAAATTTCTTCCTTAATGATAATTTTCCATTAAAATATTATAGAAAATATGTTACAAAATTACATTTTACTACTATTGTATTTTATAAATTTTTTTGTAACTGAAATAACAACAAAGATATTATGATTATAAATTTTAGTCTCCCTCTAAATCCTCTTTTTCTCTCAACTAACAAAACATAAATTCTTCCGAGGGTTTTCAATTAAGAGTGTTAATACCAAATTTGGTTTCTATATTTTAAATATAAGAAGCATACCCGTATTAAAAATTGATATTTATGTATAATTTAACTTTAGATATTTAAGTCTGTAATTTGAGAATTATATTATAGAAGATATATTTTATCAATAGAGAAATCTCCATTGAATTTCATTACTGTATACTAAGCATTGTGTTTGCTAAATTGAAAAAAAAAATTTTCTACATTTTAGATTATTAGATCATTTTAGATACACTGCATTCCCCTCTCCCAATCATCTTATTTGCTAAATAATAATGTACACTACCTTTTCCTATACATTTAAATGTGACTTGCCAATTTTCATTATTAATAACTAATTTTGGCTAATAAACTGTAAATTAAAATTTGTGGCACCGGTAAACCTCCACTCATAATTGTTCAGTTATACTGTGTAATTCCAAAAATATTTCTTTTAAAATAAACATATCTATGTAAAATTTCATTATCCATAACCAAATATTGCATCCTCTAAATCAATTTTTTTTTAAATTTAAGGTTACCCTCCTCTCATAATCATGATTCATTCATGTTGGGGAAAATTACTCCTATTAGTTGGATTTCATTATTTGAGACCACCTCAGTTTTTCTTTTTACATTTAAAAATGATATGCCAGCATTCATTGGGATAAACGACTAATTGCTAATAGTTTTTAATTATGAAATTAAAAACTTATGAATCAGATAAACCCATATTTATAATTGTTCAATTTTGTTGTATATTTCCTAAAATATTTTTTTTTATTAATGAACAAAATTAGTGTTGATTTTCATTACTGTAAATTAAATATTATTCTCATTACATTGGAAAAAAAATTTTAAACTCATATTTGATATTTCAGATAGTCCCTCGCTATTGTTATACATTTGTGTGTGTGTGTGTGTGTGTCTGTCTAAATTTTAAATGCAAAATGATAGGCTTGGTTCGTTATTGAGAAAAATTGGAGCAATAGGGATGAGGAATTAACTGTAATGTTCAGTGCAAATAAATATTTTATAATATTATTCAGAAATTTCTAAAAATANCAGTTTTTAAAACTTTTTATTACTTATTAAATATTTATTGATTTTAGGAATTGGAGCGGGAAGAAATGCTTGAGCAATTCAAAACCTTGAGTGCAGAAGCCATAAATTTGGAAAATAATTATCAGACATTGGAAAGTGAGAAAAAATGGACCAGTTCAAGTTTGAGGGCTGCACAGCAAAAATTGCAAGATTTAGAAATGACTGTTCAGAATAAGGATTCTCTAGTTAACGGCTTAGAAGATCAGGTTTGTCAGTTCCAGAATCTTGCATTTGTTAAAAATATTACAGTTATGTTGCAAATTGACTTCTAGTCCTTAGAAAAAAGTGTCTTTTAGTTTTTAATTTTTTATTTAAAATAAATAAATCACCAGGGTTAAAGCCCCTTTTTTTCTTTGCTGTCATTAGTAATTAAATGACATCATTTAACAGATAAAATTCTGATGTAAAATAAAGTTTTAATTAAAAAATATGATAAAATCCCCAAAATGACTTATGGTCTGATGAAACTGAATTATTTATCACAATTATTTTTTTTATTTGCAAAAACATTGATTATGGATAATATATTGGTATTTTCTTCCTTCTTAAGTAATTTATTGCACAACTGGTTTGAGTTATATCGCTATCAGACTCAGTATTCATACAATCCTCTGTATCTGAATTATGTATAACACTTACTTTTTTAGATTTATAATCCATGTAGATTATAAAATTGTTGTTTGAATACTCTACTCTGAAGATGGCAATCTAGCTACAACCAATCATACAAACATTACTATTGCCCATAAATATTTATATACTTTTTGGAGTGGTACTGAAATACAATAATGTGGACCAGTTTACTAAATTAAAATACCTATATTACTCATAATTAGGGCATCAGTATAACCCAGGGAATCCATTCGGGTCTCGCAATTCTGTTGCTACAGAGAAAATTATGGTTTAAAACCCCTCTAAGCAAAATTTTATAAATAAATAAAAGCCTACCCAGAGCCATTGATGTATAGCTACACCTGATAAAGATTTCCTACTCAAACTTACGTTAGTTTAATTTTACAACCATCATTTAGTCGCATTTAGGTGTCAACTTTTTTATCTGCAAATTACAATTTGCAGACAGCATTGGTTTTCTGTTTCTATCTGAAAAGCTGTTGCAAAATCACTTTGGGTGCTTGCCGAAGCTTAAGGTGAACATGCCTAAGGCAAATTACAATGTTTCAAGTGATTCAAAAAGTTTAAATCTGACAATTTTGACGTTAGAAACAAAGATCACCACCCAAAAAGTTTAAAAACACTAATTTGGAAAACTTGTTGGATGAGGATGACTTTCAAATGCAACAGAAACTTGCAGATTTAATAAATGTGGCATGAGAAATTGTCTCTATTCGTTTTAAAGCAGTAGGAAAGACTCAAAAAATATCTTGCTCAATGCTGGTTGCCAGAAACTAACAAAATACATTTCTTCATAAAATTTTGACTGAAGAGTGGATTTACTTTGTGAATCCTAAGCTAGAAAAAATCATAAGTAACTCCAGGTTTGATGATGATTCATCATCAACATGGGCAGTAAGGCTTTGGACAGAAGACAATGCTCTGTGTTTGGTGGGATAAGAAGGGTGTTGTCTACTATGAGCTAATAAACCTTGGGGAAACTGTTAATAAAAAAATTCTTCTGACAACAGATGTTCAGTCTGAATTAAGTTCTCCAAAGAAAAAAAAGATAAGACACATAAAGTAATCTTGCTCCATGACAATGCCCTGTTGTCACTCTTAGTAAAATGGACCAAGAAAAGAATCGATGCGTTCTTCTGCATGTGGCTTACTCATCAGGTTTAGCTTCATCCTATTGCTATTTTTTTGCACTGATGGGACAAACACTAGCTGAATAGAGCTTCACTTCTTCCGAAGATGTACAAAAATGGCCAAGTTATTGGTTTGACCCAAAATATCTAATATTCTTATGATAGGGAATCCACAAATTGTCAGAAAGATGGGAAAAACGCATAGATAGCGAATAAAATACTTTGTAGCACTTTTATGCAATAAATGTTTATAAAAAAATGCTGGTCCATATTTACCACCCATGTATGTCCTAAGTGGTAGAAAAGGAGGTTAGATAAATATTTTTTAAAATCATAATTTGAATAATTTTTAGATGCTCAGTAGGTCTGTTAGTCTTTTTAAAAATATGTATAATATATTTAGTAGAGTGCGGTGGTCTGATATTTAAGGTACTGGATGTCTGTGCCAAAGGTTTGGGATCAATGCTCACACTAAGTTTAATAAATTAAATGTGTCTGACTAGTTACAGTAAATAAATTTGGATCTTGGAGTAAGATCTGCTGTTCAACTTCCAAATATTTATTACTAACTTAGTTAAAATATTCACTAATATAATATAATTTAATCATCACTTTTTTTCAGATTATGGAGCTCTCTAATGAATTATATTCTATGAAGAATGAGCTTTTATCAGTACAACAAGAAAATACTCAGTTAAAACATGATCTTGAATCTTCCAAAGGAATAATTACTTCGATAGACTCAAAGAAAAAAAAGTATGAATCAGACATTAAAAGTTTAGAAAATAAAGTTCATCAGGTAAGAAAGACAATTACAACCCTCCAGTGACAATTTTGTACCTTTTTTATTTTTTAATTATATATTTTTTAGTTTATTTGCAAAATAATGGTTTTAAAAAATATACCAATGAAATTCTAAATTGTTTTATGCCTGAAAAATTTTTCTTATTTTAAGATGGAATTTAATATATTGTGTGTATTCTTAACTCTATTTTTGGCAATTAATAATTTTTGATTAATATATTACCATTAAAGGTCACACATGGAATTAATCAAACAAGTTCACAAAAAGATATGCTGGCATCACAGGTTGAAGCACAGCAAGAAGTCATATCCACACTGGAAAAAGCTGTTTCTTCTAGTAGAAGGGAAGCTATGCAGCAGGCTCTAGAGAACCAGAGCATTCAGCAGAAAGTTGATGAACTTCAAGCAACTGTCAATAACCTTCAGGAGAAATTGTAATAATTTATAAATACATATATATTTGCTTCTTTAAAACAATTCCCCTTCTAATAGGGCAGAAAAATTTGATTATGTATGAATAAGTCAAAGTATTATAAGTTCTTTGGTTTATTTCTATGGTATATTTGTTCTATTTCATTTGGTTTAAGTTAGTAATAATTTCTAATTCCCTTAAAAAACTAAAATATATTTTTATTGATTCTTGAAAATTTATTAAATATGTGTTCTGTTCACACACCCACACACAGTAATTTATGTATTTGATAGATTGCTTAAAGAGTTTTAGCTTAAATTTCAATTAAACTTTTTGGGTCATCCTGCTTTTATATGTAGGATATTTGAATAGTGACTTTAGTCTAGTGATGGTTATTATGACCTTTCCCACCTAAAATAATACATTTATATATTTACTTATCATCTTTTCATCTCTAGATCATCAATGAATGGTGCTTTGTTAAAATATCAAGAAATATGTGATGACTATAAGAACAAGAATCTTCATTTGCAAAGGGAGATAATCAATGAGAAATTTGAGAAAGTGAAAGCAGAAGAAACCCAGAGGTAAACTTATAAAAATCTTTTAAACTGTTAATTGTTCTGATATTTTTTTTTTAGGGGGGGGGGGGGAATTATGCCTCAGAAAATAAAAGAAATATTACTTCTAATAGTAATTTTATTGTAGCATTAGAAGTTAATTCTTTTAGGGAGTGAATGCTACGGTTTTGCGTAATTGGTGAAACCTTTAGTTCAGTTATATTGTGTATTTCACTTTTAAAAATCAAACTTTTCATATTAGTATCCTAATTTGAATTTTGAAAAATTTCTTAATTTTTTCTCCCATTTTACACGGCTAAAAGTATTGTTTATTCAAAATTATTTGTATTATAATTTTTTTAAGTTAAAAGAATGAGGAAAAAAAGATAAAATGAATAAACTAAAAATAAATGTACACATTTAAAAGACAAGCTAACATTACTATGTTATTATTAAGTAATGAATAGGTCTCATTAATTAATGATAATTATAAAATATAGGAATTAATGTGACTTAATATTTTGGTCCTAACCAGTCATAAAAAATATTTGTTGCCTCAACAAGGTAGAATTTATATATATATATATAACTCTTTATTAAAAAAAAATTATTCTGTACATATTTCATACTCAATAATTTTTGATGGGGTAATAGTCCTTGTTCGTCTATCCCGGAACGTAACCCGTCCTCAGAGAGGAGCCCAGGTTAACCCGCGATAGACCATCAGTTAAACATCTTCTCCTTATCCTAAGATAAGAAGGAGACTTGGCAGGAAGTCAAGGAGGGAGTGAGAGGGGGAGAAAAATGCCAATGCATTCACTCCCTTAATATTTAAACTAAACTGGCTGGAGTAGATCCCTTGGCCACCTCCGCTTGAGGCGTCGGGGAAGGTTTTCGGGATGAACGTGGGATGCCAGAGAGAGGACTAGAGGATTTGGATGTCCTTGGAGGTTTGTGTCAAATCTGGAGGGGATGAGCTCGGAAACAAAAGTTACTTGCAAGTCAGAATGGATGGTTTTATTAGATACGTAGAGAGGAGTTTTGAGGGTTGTGCAAAGGACTTTCGACTGGAACCCCTGGATACACATAATGTTTGATGGCTTCTCTGTGCCCCACAATTCAATACCATATGTCCAGATAGGTCTAATTAGTCTTTTGTAAAGAGTTATTTTGTTTTCTATTGTTAATCTAGACCTGTGGTTCAGCAATCTGTAGAGCTGTCCAAAGCATCTGTTTAGTTCTTGTCTCTTTGTCTGTAAGTGAATCAGGTTAGTTTACTGTCTAGATAGAAACCAAGGTAGCGGACTGTCGGAAAGGTGGGAAAAGGAATGTTATTAAGGAGGACTGGCGGACATTGACCTCAGCGAAGTGTGAACATTGACTGATTTATTTTCATTTAGGAGTATTCACCAGCATTTTACCACTGGAAAATGAAGTTAAGGTGGGATTGAGGCTTATTTGAGGAAGTGTAAGGATCCGGGTTGCAGGAGAGTATGGCTGTGTCATCTGCATAGGCTATGAGGAGTGTGTCAGGATGTGTTAGGATGTCGGCAATGAAAAGGGTATAAAGAACAGGACCAAGGACACTACCATGTGGAACTCTCGCTTCAACGGGGTAGAGGTCAGAATACTCCAGACCAAGGCGGACTTGAAAGTATCTATCGGAAAGATAGGTCATGATAATTAGGCTGTAAGGTTGTGGAAGGATAGACTTGAGTTTAAAGAGCAAGCCCCTATGCCAAACCCTATCAAAGGCTTGAGTCACGTCAAGGAATGCAGAGGAGCAATATTCCTTACACTCAAGTGCGTGGGAGATGCGATCTATAACTCAGAGACCTTGTTGAATTATGGAGTGCTTATTTCTAAAACCAAATTGGTGATTCATGAATTGGAGGTTCATGAAGTCGAGGATGGGTATAATTCTCAGCAAGAGGATATTTTCGAACATTTTGGGCATTATGGGGAGGAGGCTGATGGGACGGTAAGAGGAAAGAAGGTAATATAATTTTTATATTTTAAGATATCTTTCATACTACAATTTAAACTCACTCAACTCTAGAAATCACTTTCATAAGCATCTGTCCTAAAAGGCAATTTTCCTAATAATGTTGCAGAATAAAATGGCATTATATAATTATTGAGTTCTTTAATAATAATTTTGTACTAAAAATAATGAGAATACCAACAACTTTTATATTTTTGCAGATTTCCCTCTTAGGAAAATCAAGCTATTCACATTGATACCATAGCACAATATTTTTACATTAGAAAAGCAAATAACATGATCTTTTAATTAAATGGTTTTTAATAGTCATCCCTCAAATATCTCCAAGACTTTAATCGTATATCCTGAATCATAAAACAAAAATTCGATGCTTTAGGAAATAAAGCTTTTATGCCTATCTTTCTACCCTCTGCAGATGAAAAATCCCTCTGGCCTGCTACCTCCCAAAATGCTGAATAGCCATGAACCTTCTCCTCCTTTGCATCTAGGAGGTGGTTCCTTGGCCTTATCAGGCTTGTCTTTGGTGAAATAAAATCAGCCTGTCATAGCTGAAATGAATGCCCTGCATCTCATGAAAATATTTAGTCTTTATTTATATTCTTTTGGCCTGTTGTAAGCCATGGAGACAGAAGTTTCTAAACACTCAATTGCATATGTCTTTGCCACTGAAGGCAATCTTTTTTAATAATAAAAACTATATTATTAATTACTTTCTACATGTTTTTTTGTATCTAGAAATGTGCTGGTTAATATTCACAGCATAAATTAATTTAAAAAAAAAAGTAACTAACAAAAAACACTAAATAGATAATTAAATAAATAAGAAAAAAAATATGTATATATAAAATTAAAATAAAATACTAAAATTATTCATATTATTTTTTATGAAGTGTTGGCAATGAGAAGGTCACGGGGCCATTTCCTATTTAGGCGACATGGTGGATTATCAGGATGGGTAATACTGGATAGAGTTTGTGCTAAAGGATTGGGATGCATGGAAAGACCAGAGTGGAATTTATTAAAACGGGTTGTAATGATGTCTAAAGGAATTTTAAGGTCATTGTGGAGTAAGGAGTTTGCGACGTAATAGGGTGCATCAACTATGATTCGTAGGATTTTGGATTGAAAGGACTGTATTCTTTGGATGTTGGATGGTTCAGCAGTTCCCCACAGTTCGACTCTATAGGTCCAGATAGGTCTCAGTAACGTCTTATAAATGGTAAGTTTGTTGGTCACTGTTAAGGTTGACTTGCGGCTTATTAGCTTGTAAAGTTGTCCAAATCTCCTATTAAGTTCCTGTCTTTTGATTTTTGTATGTGTGTTCCATGTTAGATGGGAGTCAAGATGAAAGCCTAGGTACCTGATGCAATCGGAAGTTGGGATAGGGTTGTTTCTTTCTTAGTGCGAACGTAATATGACAGCATTTGCTTTCGTTGACCTTAATGGCTTTTTGGGTAAGTGGTTTAGGATTTTGGCTGTATTAAGATCATATCCGGGAGACTTGCATATAGGCAAGCGGGAAAGGATACATTTGACCTCAGAGGGGGTGACAGCTTTAGGAGGTGGAGACATAGGAAGAGAGGAATCAAGGAATTCTTCTACCTCTTAGAATGGTTTTCTGGGTCAGGGTAAGGAGTGAAGGTTTGCTTAAGGTGAAGGCCAAAGACCTCAGCTATGTCTATTATATTTCTATAATTTCAATATTTCTATTATTGAGAAGTAATGTCAATTTTTCTTTGTGTGTATGTACTCAGTTGGCATTCCATTGGAGAACTGTGAGGAATTTGCTGGTTTGGGAATTCATGGTTGATGAACAGGAAAGCGGGAAATTAGGGCTATGTTGAGATTAATGAGGGATTTAACATGGACTGGGTTCTAGCAAAAAAGGTTTCCATGATAGCGTACATGTAGGAGGTAGAGAGGTTTGGAAAATGGCTGCGCGACGCTCATGCCCTGCTGGTTGCTGTTGAGTGGAGTGTCTTTGCTGCAGTAACGGGGTTCTGTCCTTCAGCTGGACCTGGCTGGCATCACGGGAGTAAGAGAGATTCTCCTGAACGTACCTTACTGGAGTACTTGTGCTGGGCTGGTGCTGTACTGGCAGTCCTTACTGGGGCTGGGTCGGACTTTCTTGCTAGCATTGGATTGTGGGCTCCCTCTGGGAGAGGGTCCTAGCTGGCATAAGGCAATCTGAAGTTGAGTATATTATCTCTCACTTGTCTAAATGCAAAGCACCTGTATAGAATTTAATTACCTGTCAAATACTCCTGGCAAGGATTATATAACTCCGATTAATATCAAGTGGAAGCAGGAGTTTCTACAGGTACTCTGCTTGGGCAGTTTCCAGCTCTATTTGCAGGTGACAAGGCTACTTTTCTACCCCAATAATTTCTGCTTCCAAAAACCTAAAAGCACATTTTAAACATAACCTTATCTTAAATAAAGTCTTAATTAAAATTAATGTATCAAAATTCATGCAGGTTAATTTTCAATTAGGTTAAAAAACTTTCCTCACTACCCTACTACTCACATATTCTACCATTCACATGGGATGAGCATACTAAAATTAAATGTCAAGAACTTTACTGATGAAAAGCACTCTTATTCAGACCAATGAATAAGATCTCAGAAGTTAAATAGATAACAAAATAACAATGTTTCAATCCTGAAGGAATTCAATCCTTTTAATCAAAAAGCCTCGGAATAATTGCAAAAGCTCCCTATTATTTAACTTTTCCATTTACCATGACTTCAATATTCCTTCAGTCCGAGACCTCATTTCCTACCTATTTGAACAGAACCTTTTCTCCACTTTTAATCCCTACAGCCCTCCTTACTTTTAGGATCTTTTCTCAAAGATGCTTTAGAACCTCCTGGGATGAAATTCTTTTTAATTTTATATAGCATTCATTGTCACATTATTTTAACCACATGTTAACTTATTTTTGTTATTATTTTTTCTCTGTAATCAAATAACAAAACATTATATTTAATAGAATGTAATTAATAAATATGTTATTTACAAAAAAAAAAAAAAAAGAAAAGAAAATCTAGAAATTAAATCTAGAAGACTTGATTGGTTCTTATTTTAGTTTCAGCACTTCTCTGTAGAATCTATTCTTCTGTTGGAATAACAGTTGTTGAGACTTTGAAGGAGGGAATATTTTATGCAGCTACTACTAAGATTCTTAAAGAAGTTCTTCACTTCAATTTTATGAGCTACATCTTTTATCCAGAGATTACGGTGTTTGTTTTTAAGGTTACTCTTTTAGGACTATTACATCATGCATCCTTAATGTATTGTAACGTGCAATAGATAAAATATTGAACTTCAGCTGTGGAGTTTAATTAGATGTATTACTCGAAATACCGATAATCTATTACTTAAAATATTTATAAATGAAGGTTAATTTTAGATTCCAAAAAACTTTTTTCATAAAAATTGAAGAGGAAAATTATTTAGTTCAGAGCCAAATCAACATTTCCAGTAGAGGAAACAACAGTGTAATGCTTAATTAATGTTTAAAGATTTTTTTTAGTGCATTTTTAAATTATTTTATTATAACTAAATTTGTCCTACACTTTTGTTGTAATAGGAATATCATTCCTGCTCAAATGCAATTGATCAAAATTTGCTTAAGGTTTGTCTCAACTGTATAATGTATGATATTCAATGAGGAATGCATTTAAATATATATATATATCTTTTATGCCTATCTTTCTAC
>KZ807153.1:174823-192815 GCA_000696205.2 Oncopeltus fasciatus
AAAGGAGAGTTTGTTGACCGTAGATATTATTCTAAGATGATTTTAGTTGGGGTTCGGTCAAGGTAGATCCAAAAAACACAAATTTAAAAAATGTATCTTTTAATAAAGGATTATCTGCCAACGTTTTCTATCCCTAGGATGTCTACCCTATAGACCTTCATTTCATCTTCCAGCTCAACCCTTTTTTTGGTTAAAGTTTTAATGTTCCAGGTTCCAATTTGTAAGATCTTGTGAGCATCAGATCATTTCTGTGAATTCTTTCCAATTCTGAGGCTAGTGTATTGACTGAATATTTATTGCCATGCAGGTTATTAGCCCAGCAATAGAGACCCATAACCTCAAAATAACAAGCCTCCCGACTATTAATGCCTCCTCGAGAGAAAAGATGGTCAGGTTGTACCTCCAACACTAGGTACTCAACAAAACTTAGCTTTCGCAGAACGTGCAACATGGTGTGTTCAGAGAAGGTGACTCTTGTGCCCCAGGACTAGCTTAATACTCCCAGATAACTGAGGCAGAAGATTAAAAATCATTTGAAAGATTAGAAAATACAAACTATTATAGTTTAAGCCCTACATATTTTATAAGTGCGAAATCTAACAAAGAAATACCTCGCATCTTTTTAAAAACTTGGAGATAGTTTTTGCAATCCCATTAGGCAATATAATTGAATTGTGCTGAACTACTATATTGTTTTTGTAAATGGTTTATTCCCCCTCCATGTGTCTCTGAGTACCCTCACTACTCTAATCAAATTATCCACTAAGGATTATTTATTTATTTTTATATTTTTTTAATAGTTTATAAACTATTTTTATTGATTATGTTAGAAATATGACATTATTTTGCAAGTTTATTGTTTTAAATATGAATCATGAGTAGTTTCTATTTTCATGCATAAATGTGGTTAATGTAAATAAAAATTTATTTATTAAGTCTATAGGAGTTTTATTGATCTTTCAAAAGACTTCAATTTGACAGATTATGAAATTATTATTATTATTTTAAAAAACTGCATAAGTATGGAATTAGAGAGTTAACAATTTAATTTTATGTATATAAGTGGTTAATGTAAATAAAGATTTATTTTTTAATCTGAAAGAAAATCTATTGTAGACCTATTTATTTTATCTATTGCACTGCTTTTCCTTAGGCTCAAAATAATAGAGACTTCCCAAAGCTGGAAGAAATCTAATTGTATTTATCATTTTATTCTAATTAAGTTTATTTTTATTTAGTACCCTTTTCATCAAAAGTAAATAAACATTATTCACAGTGATTAACCCCCCCCCCCTACTCTCGTATTCTTATTACTTTTGATTGTATAATACACACCAAGTTGTCAATATTTGCAATGAACCTTATACTTCTTAAAGTACTCATTTCAGTTGTTTGTCTTTATTTAATTAAATTGTGGGTCAATTTATATTTAAAGTCAATTTATTTATTTTACATTCTGAAAAGTGAATTTTAATTATTTCTAATTCCAATAGAATGAAAATGTATATTTTCATTGTAAAGTCAAACAAATTTTCTACTGATAATACAGAAATAGTATTTCTGATCTTAAGGTTAGGGGTAGGAGATCAGGCCTCAAAATAGTTCATTGGGGCATTTATCAAATTTATTTTGTGAGTGAAGCCTTTTGCAATAGTGACAATTCATTATTATAAAGAAATTTTTCCTCATTCAATTTCCTTTTTCAACTCACTTAATACTCTGCTATTGAGTGCTAAAATGAAACCCTATTCCCTACTGATAAATATACTGAAAATAAAAGTAAATACCCTTTATTATGAATGTGTACAAATATTGCAGACATTAGAAATACTGCTGAATGTAATGTTTCAATAAAATTCTTTGTTAAACAGTTTTTTGAACAGTAGACGACCAAACATTTACTACCTAAATTTTTCTGAATAGCCTAAATTCAAAAAAATTAGTCAAAAGTATGATTTTTAATGAAATTTCAGAAAAATTACACTACTTACTACTCTCTGATGGGTCACTTGATTTAATATTTTTCTTCACAGTCAGTGAAGTAAATTTCCCTAAGGCAGGCCTTATTGGGCATGGGAAGCCCTATTCTATCTTTCAGATCTACTAAAATATCAATGAATTTGTTAGGCAGACAATTTAATGGCACTTCTCCACAAGCTATCCACATTGCATTCATATATATTTTGACTATCTATTAAAGTTCAGCTGATATTTCTAGTCTCAAAGCAGATATAGTTAGATAAATAGATAATTAAAGTTATGATTGTTTGATGAGTTTAAGTCAGAATATAGAATATAGAATCAATGAAGATTATGTTTCTTTAATGATACTTATCAGTCGTCATCACTAAAAGGGTTCACAAAGTTATTGAAGAATAATGTAGGCAAGTATGAAACCTCTTGGAAATTTTGTAATGAAATGTAAATAAAACCTTGAAAGATTTTTGCGATGACAGAACTGGCTAATATATTAATATCTATTAATATCTCACAAAGAAAGCCCTGTAGAAGTTATCTAATAAAGCAGATTTTTCATGTTTTATTAAAAATGGATATAAATAATAGCAATTGATAAAATTTAATTAACAAGCCAGAGATAACAATGAGGGAAATAGAAATGTCCACTAAAGTTTGCTCTAGACTAGCCGGGATGAAAGCATTGTTGAAGTACTCACACGTCATTGTTACTTTCATAAATTCCTTACTTTAAAATTGTTTTCAAAATTTATTATAGAATATAAATGCTATAAAATTACATTTTATACCTATTATTAATTAAATCCTTCATTTAATTTAATCAAAAAATTGATATTTCAAGCAAGCAATAATGAAAACCAATTATTCACACTGTAATTGTAATGTGAAGAATTTATTTTCCTTATTCATTCCTTGTAAATAGTCTTTCCTCCAGAACATATTGAATTGATAATTCAAGGATTTATATTAAAAACCCTATATACCAAATTTGGTTTATATATTTCAACACAAGGGGATCAGTCCAATACATCAAATTATTTTCTTAATAAGTGTTAAAGAAAATGTTATATAATAAAATGTGAGAATGGTCGGGGTTTCGGCCAGGAAGAAAAAAATATACACCAAAATTTGGAGTAATATTTTTATTTATGCCAACGTTTTGGCTTAGCTAGTAAGCCATCATCAGGGCAATGGCGTTGAGTGGAGAAATCTCCCCAGGGTGGTTGTTCACATTGTTATATAATAAAAATTTTATAAAGTTACATTTTACGTCTATTTTGTTACATATATTTTTTGTAACACTAAAAATAATAATTGCAACTAATTTCTGCCAATAATGAATTCATTCAAGGGTTTGCAAAAGAAATTTTAGAAATTATGAACGATACAGCACTTGGATACAATATATATTATAAAAATTTTATTACTATTTTTTATCAGATTTCGTATGGGCAAATAAAAAAATAGTAATGTAATTTTCATTGTATTGGTTTATATGCTTATATCGATTACCAATCAAATAGTAATATCATCTGTATCATAAGCCTCACATATTACATCACACTACAAAATTTTGTAGGCTTTGAAATCCCATATATATATGTGAGTTACGGAAAGGGTCATATGGCTTGTATGAGAATAGGAAAAAAGGTGACATGAGCACCATGACCATGCTTGTTAACTTCTTGTTGCAAAATAGAATATTTAGACGTGACTGGAAAAACGTGCAGGAACTAAGTTATGACAAAATGTCTTAGTTAATTAGGAGCTATGAAGTTCTAGTCAAGCTGGACTACTTTATTTTAAAATGGTGATCAGATTCAAAATACTGCTCTAGGAAAATAAAGAAGATTGAGATACTCGAATACTGGTTTCACTCACCCTTGAAAAGACAGCCATTAACGCATCAAACTCTCATATACTTTTAGGTGTGAAACTTTATCTCAATCCATATCCCAGTTGAAAAGTTTTTATGATCTTCTGTTTGTTATTGCCAAATAGAGATTCTAATTGTGTACTTACATTAACGGTCTACTACCTAGGAAATGGTATTTATAAGAAATATTTTGGGAAGTATGTTCCATGAAAATCTTTTATACTAATATTTTTTTTATAAAAAAAAAATTCAGAATATCTAAAATTATGATAGTTAAAAAAAAAATTAATTATTATGAAACAATTAATATTTTTAACTAAATCTAGACAATCAGGTAAAATTTTGCAGTTCCTTTTTTACATTTAACTACTAATTCAGCAAAGTTAGTTGTAAATAATTATTTATTATTTGATTATAATCAGTATAGCGATGTAATAACTGCACTAGTAGAAAATCATGTGTAATTAGCCATCTCTGTTCTAGAGATCCATTGGATTTTTCATTTGATTAAGTGTCTCAAAGATAGACAGAAATTCAGTATTAAGAGACTTTTCTTAAAAGCAAAGAGATAGCAACAAATGATTCTTGTTCAAATATTTGAATTTTTTCTGTCCACTTTATCCTTATCAAGATTTGTTAAAGTGATCGGTATATAAGATGGAGGAATGAAGTACTCTTCATACATTATGTTATTTCAGTGTCTGTTGCTGTCGGCTGTAGTCGCTCTGTGTCGGGGAAACACGAGCAGCGATCTAGATCTCCCCGTGCTCCTCAAGAATGTGAACACAGTGCTCAGGGAAGGCGGGTTCCAGTGGGTCCACTGCCCCAACGTATCCCTATCCTTCTTCGTGGGCTCTGTCGGGATCCAGAACGTGCTTCAGGGCCGCTTGGACAGCCTGTCACCCCGGGGCGAGCTCCAGCAGATCAACGTGACCTCAGGCGGGTGGCTGTTTGACGTCAATGTTGGTCTGGACGACTTCGAGGTCAACTATGACTTCAAGTACAGCGTATTTGGGGGCCTCTTATCTGGCTCGGGGAAGGCCCAAGTAGTCGCAGAGAAGAATAGTGCTCGTCTTACTGGGCACGTCACTAAGTCTAACGACTGGTGTGAAGGCCAACTTACCTCTGCCAGACTCACCCAACTTTCCAATTTCAGAGTCTCTATCAAGCCTATCTCTTTATTCAACGGACTCCTCTCCTATCTCATTGATTTCCTCCACAACTACGTCTCGACATCCGATATTCCCAATTTCAATGGTATCATCGCATCCGTCATTAATGAAGCACAGTTACAGGAGACGATCTCCGCTATTTTATGTCGAGGTTTGCCTAAGTCT
This sequence comes from Oncopeltus fasciatus, assembly GCA_000696205.2. Taxonomy (NCBI): domain Eukaryota; kingdom Metazoa; phylum Arthropoda; class Insecta; order Hemiptera; family Lygaeidae; genus Oncopeltus; species Oncopeltus fasciatus. The sequence continues at coordinate 180,014 of KZ807153.1, forward strand.
GGCTATACAACTTAATTTTTCTTCAATATATTGTGTACTTAGTCACATTAAAATAATTCAATGCAAATAAATATGATCTTGAAATTGTTCGCATATACTTTCTGTACTTTGTCTTTGCTTGTCTCTATCTTTTCCTACTTGTCAGTAGCACATATACTTTGTACTTTATAAAATTTAACATTAACTGATTGGTGCAGGAACAAGGTTATTCAGCCTGATGAGGTTTGCCTTGCTTGAAAGCAGGTTTATATAACATTGATTTGATTAATCATTTTGATTTCAGCACTGAGATAAGTTTTTCAAAAAAACGCTTATTACAATATAAGTTCTTAATCAAGGTTGAATGTTAAACTCTTTTCAATTTTTACCATTCTGTTAACAACCAAAAATATTTCTGAAGGATTATTTTAATGCTAATTTGTCAAATTTTGTTTCAACTAAACAAATTGCATTTATAAGTAGTTAAAATGCTCTGTCATGCAAGATATTCATGTAAATTTCCATTCCTAACTTCCCTATTTTATAGATTACATTACTTCGCTCACAGTTTAGAAAAATTTAATTTTATGAAAATAATAAAATAATATACTACACTTAGCCAGACCAGTAGTACTGGTTAATCATCTTAGCAGTTCTCAGTGGAATTAAGATGACATGAAAAGTTCAAATACAAATATTCATCAACTACAATAGTGAGGAATTCGCTTAGTTTACGCAGCTCAAATTAGCAGCCGGCTATTTTACATTGAAATTAAATGTTCGGTCACGAAAGTATGAAAAACATTTTTTTTTTCAATGAAATGTCGGAAAAAAAATTGGGTTAACTGCCCTTCTAGCATGCAGTTTTTCGTTAGAAAATATTTTATTACCATTATTTCATGTTGTGTGTGAATTTTCTTCTCGTTTAAGTACTTAAGTACCGCTTGAAATGGTATGGGGTATTCTGATCTGGTATGGGGGTTACCAGTAAAATTTCTTAACGCTATATGAAAACACTCTTTAGACCAAACCACTTTGCGGATTATAATATAATTTGAAAAAAAAAATTTTTAAACTAGCTGTATAATTATTGTGTAGCTTTGTGAAAATTTTAAGATAAATTAGTGCTGAGAAAAGAGTACTTCATTGATATTTGAGTTACGAAAAGTTTATTATAAGTTTACTTTATTTAACTTTAAAAAAAAAAGAAAGTTTGTCAAGTAAGAAATTTACGAATGTAACTTAACTGGGGAGCGCTTCCCCCATTCAACGAGGCTGACTGGCTTTCCCGACTAGTCTTGAACAAACTTTGGTGGTCTTTTTTTTTTTTTTTAGCTTTCCGGCTCGTAAATTAAATTTCCTCAATTATTCTTATTTATGTCCATCTTAAGTGAAACATGAGAAATCTGCATAGATTAACCAGCGGACTTTTCTTCCTTCGGGTCTGTTCTGGTCGTCAATATTTCAGACTAACCTAAAATCTTGAAAGCCACTCGATTTTACTGTGAGAAATGATAAAACACAGGTTAATTCTATAATAATTAATTTCCAATTGTAAATTTAGCAGAATTGTTTACAAGTTATTTTAAAAGTAAAAGAGGGCTTGCCAATGACTTTATTGTGATTATTATCCAATTGTATGAATAGTTATTCTAGTTTCTGTTGACTGAACACTTCTTGTACAGCAGAATATATTACCATCTATGGTGATTTGTAAACAAAAAAAAAATAATAAAAAAATAACAACAATATATTTATTTCTTACTTATTTATGTTTATTGCTGTAAGAAAATAAAGCAGAAAACTCTTTCAGCGAATTTTTCAGATTTAATTCATGTACATTTTTCGTCACATATCTCTTCGTAGTACTTCAAGTTCTTTTTCTTTATTGCTTCTGTCCTTTCCTTTGCATTTCGAATAAGATGTCTAGTGGATAATACACACAGAAGAAAATATATTAGTGAATTATTTTACTAGTTTTGTTCCCTCTAAGATCTTATGGATTTTTATCTTATGTAATATATATTTCAAAATCAAATATTCATTCTTAGATGATTTTAGTTGGGGTTCGGTCAAGGTAGATCCAAAAAACACAAATTTAAAAAATGTATCTTTTAATAAAGGATTATCTGCCAACGTTTCGGCTTACATTGCAAGCCATCTTCATGATAGCCCTGAAGATGGCTAACTAAAATCATCTAAGAATAATATCTACGGTCAACAAACTCTCCTTTTTTCAAATATTCATTGTTTCGACTATTGAAAAATGTACTGGGATGTAAATTTTAACTCATTTCCAATTTTACTGGATTTCTTAAAGTATTTTATTGATTTTAATTATTTAATATAAATAAACCTCTCATCCCAACACCTACGAACTAGTCTTTAATGAAAACTTGTTTTAGCAGTTTTTTAAAATTTTTAACTTTTCTTTTAAGAAGTTTGCTGTATACACACCCTTCTAGATTACAAATAAAATTTAAATTAAAATTTAAAATNCTTAGAGTTTTTTTGTAAATAGATTCTTATCTCGGGCATTCATTATTCTTATATACATCTTGCCTTTGCATCTCTATTCTATTCGCTTCATTACGGGCTCAAAACTTGATAATGGGGATCTATTTTTTTTTTTTTTTGTATTTAGATTTTAAAGGTAACAAGTTATTATTCCCCTTGGAATGTGATCTAATATACTTGATACAACACCTAATTCCCTTGCTATAACCTTTTGCTGTAACAAAATCCCTATTTAGAGTGTTCTCATGGCAGATTTTTTTATATCTTCTACAATACTAATAGGCACTAAAATGATTGTCATTAATATATATTTTACATTAATCGGAGTCTCGAGTTATATATATATTTGGACAGGCTAGAGTTAATTTCGGCTCTGTATTAAATCGAATTTTATCTGGTCTAAAGCCTTTGCTGCGAACTGAAATTTGTCTGAGTGATAGTGTGTAGCGGTTCCAGTTGTATAGTAAAAAAAAAGTGATTAATATATTTTAGAGTTGTCTAAAAAATGAATAATATATGAAAGCGAGTGGTCTTATCATAGGAAAGGATATCCTCTTCACTATATCCTCTCCACTTTTTATAGGCGGGACACCAGGAGAGGTATAACTGTGTAGAGATAGCGGCTCCTTATCTAGACAGCTGTGGATCTCCTTATCGGCCAAGGCAATAAGGGAAAATAGAACAATTGTAAATAAAAAAAAAAAAATATTAATGAATTAAGGAACGATATTTTAAATAATACAACAGAGATGACCGCTATAAATAAATAAAAATTGACCTTGTTGCTTAAATGAATTAAAATATGACAAAGAAAATAACTGAAATGTGCAATAATAAATCTTCAATCCCAAACAAAAGATTTAAAAAGTAATGAAATTAAAAACTATAAGCAAGTATAATACTGATTGGGATGGAGGAAGAGAAGGAAGAAAACTGCAGTCGCCTGCTAAATAAAATAATCGCTGCTTTTTTGTGGAAGGGTGAGGCTTGATTTGGACAAAGGAGATGTCGGAGACACCTGTGGAAAGAGCAAATCAGAAGAGACCTTTAGTGATAAAAATAACTTCCAATATAACCAAAAGAGAGAACATGGAAACGAATAAAAAATTAAGAAAGCTGGGTTACTCCATTTGCCTGGGACAGAACATTTGTGGATAGAGCCCTTAGCAAGGGAGCCGTAAACCACTTATTATTAAATAAAGGGCATGAGTATTTCGGAAAAATTTAGGAAATGGGAACATGGGCAACAGAAACCTGAGCTTGGAGGAGACTTAAACAATCCATTGCCGGTTGAGAAGAAATGGGCGGATACAGGAGGATGTGAACTGTGGATAAAGGCCTACTGGTAATGTGGCCGAATTGCAGAGGCTTGCTTTTGGAAAGCGTCATAGAATGCAGAAATGGAGTTCTAGTACAGATAAACTAGAACTAAGCACTTGATCGCACAGGAAGAACTCAACCTTGAAGCGACCGGAGAAGTGAAAATGTATGACTGGGATATTTGTCGCGTATTAGGCTACAATATGTGTGTGGATTGAAAAGGGAAAAATCTGATTTAGGGTTTTTTATTAAAATAAATGATTTTGATATATTTTGTATTTTTGAAACTTTTGTGAAAAATGACAATATTGATAAATACGGTAAATATTTTTCGGAGTTTAATGTGAGAGGTCAGTTCCAGCTATTATGTCCGGGAAATTAGATAGAGCGAGTGAGGGATATGTTTATGGGTTCAAGAAATCAGGAATATTAAAAAGTAAAGTAGAGTTAGACACGTTATTACATTATATTATGATAAAAATTAATATGATTGGTTTGATATTGTGTGTGATCCCCATTTAACTATATTGTAAAAATTGGGGCTGTGATTTTTATAAAACAAACATAACTATAGTATGTTATCCGGACAACTATAATTGTTTATTGGGTGATTTTAATTTTGCCGAACAGCTGAATTACAGATGTTTCCTCATGAATCATCAAATGGAGAGTTCATTTTTTTTTCTTTTTTACAATAGATATTAATATTATATGTTTTCTTTTTCTTTATTGCTTCTGTCCTTTCCTTTGCATTTCGAATAAGATGTCTAGTGGATAATACTCTGCCAATAATGAATTCATTCAAGGGTTTGCAAAAGAAATTTTAGAAATTATGAACGATACAGCACTTGGATACAATATATATTATAAAAATTTTATTACTATTTTTTATCAGATTTCGTATGGGCAAATAAAAAAATAGTAATGTAATTTTCATTGTATTGGTTTATATGCTTATATCGATTANAATCTAATGACAGTATTTCAACAGATAATTTAATTTAATAATTTAAAAAATACACATTTTAAAAAATTTGTATTTTTTTGGGATCATTTTGACCGAACCCACCGCCAAAAAACGTCTAATAAAAAATCTAAGGATTCAACGATCAATGAAAATATAAAACGTCTTTGTGATTTAATGGAAATTATGATCTTATATTAAATGGGAGAACTATCTGTACAAAGAAGGAATAAGAATTAGAAATTTTAAAGAATCTTGGGGGGGTGGTATGTGAGACTTTTCAGGGAATTTACAACCCTCCTCTTTTTACAGATAAGATTTAGTATTGTCAGCCGCAAATGAACTTATACAGCATCATCTAGTTCATCGGTGTTCTTGATGGCAATTCCGAGATCAAGTGACTTCCATAAGAGCTCTCAACAGAGTCTCATTCGGCTTGGCAATTAATGAGAGTCACATTAAAAGAACTGGTCTTAAATTAAGTTTAAGGTGGAAGCGGGATGGTGAAGAGGAGTAAAGTTTTTGCAAATGAAGAAGTCAAGGATATCAGGAAGGCGGTTCACGTCAGTGGGCCAGTAGCTGAGAGAAAAATGACTCATTGTAGATGAGTTTTAGAATATAACTGCATTGAAAGCCCGTGGGAGTCGGTCATTCTCTAACACCATTGCAAGCGTCTCGCATTGTATACTCCACCGGCGAAGAAGCGGGAACAGAGGTCTTTCAGGAACATTAGAGAGGGAGCTGTGGAAGGGCAGTACACTGCGGAAAGAGAAATAGAACAAGTGGATGAAGCGATATGCACTATTCTTAACTAAGGGGACTTGAGAGAGTCGAAGACTTATATTTTAATATGATGGGATTTGTGGATAAGAAGTTCAGTTCCACCAAGATTTCGTCAGGATGTTTTGCCCTGTAAGAGAAGTGGCCCAGGAAGAGCTTATACTCTCGGTTTTAGTTAGTTGTGTTTCTGTCAGTTATATTACTCCTACATCTTTGTCACCGAGGACCTGTTTGAGTTTGTCAGTATGTGGACGAGTAGGAGGATAGAAAATGACTTCTCGGGATGTGTAATAATGATGTGAAAAATACAAGGGATATGAGTGAAGTGATGAGGGACCAGAATTATCAGAAGAAGGAATGGACTAAGAAATTAGGCAGCAATAACTGAAAAAGAATAAGGAGTCGAGTCTGCTAAGAAAAAGCTAAATGGATTTAATTCTCACAATTTTTTAAAAATACTAGACAATGATGACGATATTCAATCTTTGAATTGAATCGTCAGTTTATATAACACCAGAGAATGGTTTAGTATTTTTGAAAGACGGATGTCCTGCACATTGACAATGGATACTAAATATTACTGATTCTCTGAGACTGAACATAGGAAGCTATGAAAAAGAATGACTAAGGACCTAAGAACTACTTTAGAACCTAAGACTTGTGCATTATCTCTGATGTCTGGAGACCCGAGCCCAGACAAAATCTCTTATAATCGTCACACATCCCTCTACAAGGATACTTACGCGTGGTTTATGGTTCTTGTCTTGAACTCGGAGTACGTTTCGTTGGCTGACTTCTTAGGGAAGGGGGCGATTTCAGGGTCAGTAACTCCTTCGTACGCATCGTAAAGCGCATTGGTTTTCCTAAATTTTCTAACAAACTCTAAAAAAGAACTACAGCTTGCTTTGATCTCCTTCTGCGTCTTCTCAATCTCTTCCTTCACTTTCTGAAAACACCAATTTTACTATTTTATATTATGATCTTTATTTTTCAAACTTCTCCTCCAATTTTCGTGATTTAAAATCATTCGCAAATAAAGAATAAACTAAAATAAGATAATTAAATCAATAATTCAATTTGTATTAAAGCATCAGTATAAAAAAAATGAGGAGACAAATTTCGTGCATATAAGGTTATTATTATTAGTTTTTAAAATATAATTTTACAATAAATATTAAAAGCATTACATAAAAAAAAATATTTAGGAAAAATATGAAAACATTTATAAATCACACTATATGGTATACATATATTGTACCATATACAGAACTGCTTTGTGATAATATTTAGAGGTACGGTAGTCCAGTTAACCCTAAGCCAAAAAGTAAGGAGTCAAGTGTGCTAAGAAAAAGCTAACTGGATTTAATTCTTACATTTTTTAATATGAATTTCTTTCTGTTATTCTGTATGTAATGACCAAGAAAATTTGTGGTGAGTTTTTGAAAACACCCAAACTTAATTAGGTAACTGGGGAAAATGGGACGGCCAAAAAAGCATACTAATCACTTTCTCTAGTGTGTTTGTATGTCTCCTCATACAGCCGTTAAATGTAAATCAAAACACGAAACTGAAAAATTAGGAGTGAAGGTTTATTGGGCCAAGTTTGAATTTTAATTTGATGGATTATAAGCCAAAATTAGATGATATTCTTAAGAAATTTGGTATGCCGTTCATAAATATAAATTGAAAAGAAAGTTTGTTTCTTAGGGAAACCAGATTGATAGGGTTATAGTTATTTGAAATGTCAATTGTGAGCACGAAAAATTTATTTAGTGGGCGAAATTATTTAGTTTGGAGTATCAAATAAAAACTCAGATTTGTTTATTGATAAAATAACTATTTTGGGTTATTTTTATGTTTTGAGATATACAAAAAATAAGCCATTAGGATTTAATTAAAATGTTAATTTTACGGCTGAGAATCTGCAATTAGTTGTTTTACCAATGAAATTTGACATGTAACTTTTAAATATAAAAAAGAAAGAGTGAGTTTGTGTGTAGAAAGGATATTCATTGACAATCTATTAAAAAAAATTAATTTACCATAAAAATTTTCATTAATTTCCATTACATATTACAGCGAAATCGGATGAATAAGAGTGGGTGTTACCTGAAATGTCGTGTGCGAGTAGAAAATGTCATTTCTTTGCATTTAATATAATAATACTCAACACATTTTTTTTTATTGATAAAAGATATGACAAAAAAAAAGTGTGGATGATTGCGTGACGTTGAAAGTGCAAATACAAAAATTCATCAAATACCGGTACTGAGGTATTCGCCTGATTCACACAGCTGCTGCGTGACGGAATATTTTATTTTAAAGATAATATTAATTTCTACTAATAATTGATTACATTTTAAAAAGTACATTATTTTCATAATAATTTACGTCTTTGTTTATGTACCGAGGAAGCCCAGCATATATTTCTTTCCCTAGTCTAGAAAAAAGCAATACTCGTGATTAAGAAGGAGAATAAATGTTCTATACAGAAGAGCAGTCAAATTTTGCTCAAAGAGTTCTTGCAAATTGACTTTGCTACAACTCGGGGCACATAAATTTGGAAAAATTCAAATTTGTATGGGAATTTATTATTTGGATTGAGAGCTCTCGTGTTTTAAATTCTTTTCTTTCTCAAGGGTCTTACATAAGCGAGGCGGTTGGAGTAGCTGACGAATTCCTGAATATTTTTAGACTAGACTACATATTCAAACTAGAAAAAATTACAATGCAGTGCAGTTTGAAGCCTTAAAAGCAAATAAGCCATCTCTAAGTATCTACTGAGAAGAAAAAATTTATAATTTAAAAAGTTTATCATCGAAGATTCTAATAAATTAATACAATAAATGCAAGGGAAAAAAAATTTTAATATCTCAGCCGGGACTCGAACCCGGATCTCCTGCTTTCCGGGCGGGCGTTCTGCCGCCCAATATTGCACCACCGAAGCTAGCCCAGATGATTCATTCCACTACCCGCACTCTACTGGGAGCCTAAACCCCCGAGTAAGACGAAAATATCGTCTTATACTCTAATGAGCTAACATTGTCAGCTATTTGTTAGACTCTCGTATTTTTCTTTGTATTTCTTTTTTTTTTTTTTTAATATTGTATTCGTTATGGTATTTAATCCCAAATTAATTTGATAAAATAAATCCAAGATTTACTTTGGTAGATTCACTTTTTATTAGTGAATAGTCTTGGCTGATTCACTTTTTATTCTGTAAATGAATTAGCCATTTAAATATTCATTAAGTCCATCCACCAATTTTTATCTAATTAATCTCTCAGCAATTAGTCACTTGACGATTTCCACCAGGATTGAAATATCTAGGATAAAAATACAATTAGGATCAAAATCTTTGGTGATGACCCGGCTTAAAACCGATAGTGGTGGAGAGCATCGTGGAGGTGCATATCTTCTTGCATTTAAACTATTTGAAAGATGCACTTTTAGTAGAATGAAGTGGAGCAGAAGCCATGACGCTAGAGAGAGTTTATTTTGTGGCTTTCATTGTAACAATTAGTTAATAATAAAGTTCATCTAAATAATAGGATATTTAATATAATTAAATTCTTCAATTTTGCCTTCTTTTTTATCGATTACAAAACTTTTAAAACCAATGAAGAGAATATTACGAACTGTTCTCTTTAGAGTTTTTATCGAATATTATTATTAGCTAATTGTTACAATAAAAGCTTTAAAAGAAACTTTTATTAAATATTGAAAGGAGATATGAAATGTTTTGAAGATTACTTCTCCACCTAGTCTCTCACAAAGACAGAACATTGTTTTTCGTTATGTTCACAGTTTATTTGCCAGAGAGGAGGAAATTTGTATCAATACCAAAATATTCATTGAATGGATAAAATAAAGTATATATTAACGAAAAATGCAAAGAATGTTTTGAAGAAAAACAGTTTAGTATAAAAATTCACTACTTATTAACTAAATTCGTCTAAGCAATTATATGATCGATAACCATTTATTATTACTATTATACCTTTTATTATCCGTCTTCATTTATTATTACATTATGAAGACATTCTACCATTTCTTGGGCAGGTTATCGATGCTCTACATAAAATTGGTTTGCTTTTAATCAAATAAAAAAATGTTTAAATGTTTTTCCCCGAGAATGTGCTGAAGGGATTGGAAGAGATTATGGAAATTTTTTCTCACCCAAGATAAAAAAGATAAAAAACTGATATTGCCCCCTCTGACCATCTAATTCTCATCTCTTCCAATCCACACATTTTCTTTCTGGAAAAAACATTTAAAAAATAAATCAGATTGAAAATGATGGCTTTATTTGATTCCAAGCTGGCTTTATTATTATATTATACACAAGCAGGGGATCGAAAACCTGCCCAAAAGATGGGGGAAGATTTCTATTTTCCATGGGGAAAGAAATTTTAAGACTTAAGTCTGTTTCTGTTAAATAATTTCTTTCTTACCTTATATTTTCATCAACTAAAAATTTATAAATATCAATTGACACACAGTCTCTTCCTTAGACTAAAAGTAAAAAGCCCCGACTTCAAAGAACCCACTAATTAATAAATTTTAAAAAATACAACTTGAGTCAATTTACGTTACTAATCAGTCTACTTAGTAGTAAATGGGTAAATTTAGCAAATTCTATACGCAACATTGGAGAGTGGAATGAGTGGAACTGGGGGAGGACGAGAGTGGAAGGCACTCAATCAATGTCGTTCATAGCATTTATTGTACATTTTTTGACACGTAACTTTTAGAAAAATTCTCTCATATTACGTTCTATAAACTTTTTCCTAAAGCAAATAAAAACGAAGATGTCACGGTTATAAATTTATTTTAGCCTTACTCTAAAACCTTTCCCCCACATTCCCTCTTTCAATTCCACAGAAAAATGAATTAATTCAACATTATTTAATATTTGTCTATTATGAATTCGGTTTAAATATTTTAAAATTAGAAAGACAGTACAACACTCGAAATTACATTTTAAAATATTTTTTCTTATGCGAATTTTTTAAAAATATTATAAAATACGAATCTATTATTTTACGCCTATTTTGCTCTATACATTTTTTTGTATCTATATCAATAATGATATCAATATCTTAAATTTTATTCTTCTTCTAATCCTCCCACCTCCACCTTGACTTGAAATTATTACACATCTGAGTAAAAATAACCTCCTGGCACTTCATCTGTAAAAAATGTTTTAAAAGTGGAATATTATATTACCTTTGCCAGTAAGACAATAATATCCAAGCCAAAAATCTGTATTGGCAGATGTTATCAAGTCATATTATCTTGTTTTTTTTTTTTTTTCTTTTTCTTTTAGAGTAATATTATTTATAATATTTTGTGTTAGTTCACAATTAAATTTTTGTATAATAATGGTATTAGAAGCAGTATCTAAGGATGATTCATATTTATATATGATAAAAAAAATTCTCTTAATCCAGAGATATTGAATCAGATTTATTTAAAGCACTATTTGACTTTTGGGAGACTATATCATTATGATGTGAATGTCAGTGAGATGACACATTGAGTGGTTGTGTTAAATAGGTTTTATCTTATCAAAGTGCTCTTATAATTTTATCTCGGTCAATGAATAACTAATTCTTTAAAAAATAAATATGTAAACCTATGCATTAAAAACCTCTTTTATATTTTATTTTTAAATAATTTAAACTCCCTCGTTCCACTTAGGGCCATAGAGTGTTGAACCCCTATAAACTATTAAATTATTTTTTTATCGCACTCTTAGTGTTTACTCAGTGTCAGATGAAGTTTCTAAGCATAAGATTCCAGTCAAACTCAGAATAAACTTNATATATATATATATTAAGGTGTGGCATGTTAGCGTTATTTTTTACTCTAGACCTCAAAATTGTCAAAAATTGCCATGAGAATAAATTTGTATCCCTTGATTTAGTTTTTAGCTGAATTTTATTGAAAATAGGCTTTAGTTAATTGTTCGCAATAATAATATATAATAATAAACTTTAAGCAATAAGTTGAATTAAGCTTAAAATTGATTATGCAGTAATTAAAATTTTTTATCTACATTAGAATGGCTAAAGATAACAAACCCAATAAACATACCGAATAATAATAAGTTACCTTTTAAACATTATAATAATATTTCAGTTGTCATTTTCAAATAAAATGTGAAATAGAAGGAATTTCTTTCACAAGTTCTACAGTAACATAAATTGAGATGGCTTAGGCTGAAATATTGTTAAAATGTTTATTAGTTCAAGTAAATACTGGTGGTGTTATCTGATGTAGATAAACTACCATAACCGTTTTCACTCCTGGCACTGCAGAGGGAGATTCGGCTGGGTAGAAAGCTTTATTACTTTCATATATAAATCTTTGAATTAATAACCTTTTTATCATTTAATATTTCTAGTAGACTTTATGATTGTGTAACACATACGCTCACAGGAATTGTATTTCTTAATTTTCAATCACTATTTGTTTGAAATATGATTTTGTTGTTATAATTTTGCTTAGTAAGATAATTTTTTCTGATCATGAAACATTAACCCACTTTTTGAAACTGAAAAAACGATTTGTTTATTATAAAGTATATAAAATAAAACCATATTAAACAAAAATTCTAAGGAATATTTTGAATTTTTAATAAATCAGAACTGACATTTATTACGGGGAAGTTGTTTTTTGCAAAAAATTCAAATTGTATAAAATTGATTGGATTTCTGGAAGTTTCTAATTTTTTACAATTCAAATTATTCACAGCCAACAAAAATGTTTATGAGATTCTATAACCGGTCTGATAATATAGGTGAATATTGCAATTTAAATTCCATTAGCTATGATAATTAATAATTCTTTTTTATTACTTAATTAAAATCTTATAATATTTAATAAATATGATGAGTAGTGAGATAACGGTATCACTCAAATGACCTTAATAAACAGAATGATAATTTTCTGTAGATAGGCTCTTTTTACATAACTCTCATACTCTCAAAACTTTAGGTATTTTATAACTGGAATGTGCATTTTTTAATACCTCCCATGTTTCATTAAAGATGGATTAAGATATGTAAGAGTAAATTTCTAATTTTATTTACAATGAAGAGAAAATTTGATATCATAGTCTGATAGGAGGAGACAGTCCGGGTAAGTGCGGATAAAGTAAATACTGAGCATAAATATCAGGAAATTATATTTCTCTAGCCTTTTTTATTCTATTTAAAAAATTAATATTAATTATTA
>KZ807153.1:194565-205901 GCA_000696205.2 Oncopeltus fasciatus
TTAATTAATTTAGTAACATTATGCTTATTAATTATTGATAATAATTAGAAAGACAATTGTTCTTAATGAAACTTAAATGTATAGCTTTTAAATGTAAAGCAAAAGGCTAAGTTCGTTATTGAGATAAATGGGATGAATAAGAATTATTGAGAATAAATTAAAAACATTTTCGATCCAATGAGCATAATATTTAGTTTAGAGTAATTAAAGTAATAATTAATTGATTAATTAATAAATAAATTAATTAAGCAGATTTATTATTGATTTAAAAAAAAGAAGAAAGACGAATTTTAGGAATTAAAAAGCGAAATCGAACAATTAGAAGGGGGTTACCTCTATCATAAATTTTAATTTTATGGCCTATAGGCCAAAGTTAGTAATTTATCTTAATGAAATTTGAAATTTTGCTTTTAAATAGCTCTTAAAAGTGAAAAACTGATTTCGTTATTCAGATGAATGGAAGTGGGGAATTGCCTTAAAAGTCAAGTGTGAGTAAAGTTTAGTTTAGAGAAATAAAAGTAAATGCAGATTTGTTTATTAATATAAGGTAAATTTAAAAAGACATAGCAATTTCAAATACAAATATTTATTGACCACATGTATGCTGGAAAATTCGCGTAGTTTAAGCAGTACCTTTCCTTAAAACTACAGCCATCATAATGATAATAACAATTTAAGATGATTCGGTGCTCGACTTTAGAATGGTTATTAAAATAAAGGTACATATTATGAATTATATAATTTAGTTGATCAGCAGTGGGGGTATATCTATGTCTTATTTATTTAAATTTTGACGGAATCAAGATGGGTGTCAATAAAGAAACGGATCTTATTATCCCCAGTGATCTACCCTCCCACTTACAAAATGTTATTCTCACGGGGTGGTTTTGAGGGTTTTCTAAAACAAAAACCTGAATACAATAAACAATATGGGACCAATATTTCAATGAGGCAAGAAAGTAACAGTTGTAAGTAGCAGTCAGTCAGTAGTAGATTTTGGTTACCTATTTTAGAACACATTCATTGATAGACTAGGAATGGATACGACTTAAGTGAGGGTATATCCATATAGTCCTTCCAATGTGAAACTTTGATTAATTACCTGGTGACTGAGAATGCAGTCTTTTCCCTGGTAGGAGAAGATTATGTTATCTTTTCCATGGAATGCATAAGTTGACTCCATCTCATCTCTGATTGTCTGCGTTTCGATTTGCTCTTCTTCTCTCTGGGCATTACCTTCATCAGACATCTTTAAGAAGTGAGATCAATATTAGTTTTCAAGGAACATGGTCAACAAGTTCCTTAAAATCAGTTCAGCTGTATTCTTTACTATGTATTTCTAAAAGGATAGGTGTAGGAGGAGCTGGTTATCAGCTACGACTCAGGAGTCAGACGGAGGTGCTGGCTCTGAGGAGATGCCTGACAAACTCCCCAATCCGGGGCCCCCGAGTTGCCAGCTTCTAGCCTACTCATCTGTACCAAGCAACAGGTGTTTCCCGTCTGCAACACGAGGGATAAGCCTTACTGCCACTTTTGTTTCCTCAACCTAGAGGGCTGGGACATTAGGCAATTTAATAGCTTACCCGAGAAGAAGTCTCTCTGTGACAGCCAACGAGACCTTGCACAAGATGCAATTGGAAAATCCATACTACTCAAGGAACACATCTCCATATAAGATTTTCAATTCTTTTATTTGAGATACAGTATTATATAGATACATTGTTATCGCAGGAGTGATCCATTCAAGTTGAACAATATAGATCTATATTGCACCAAGTAAATAAATAACCACGCCCCATGCGGCCTGAATGTAGCGAATCTTTAGATACCTGTATTCCTGGATAAAAAAATGAATATATTATTTTTTTAAATTATTAAAAGTTTTTCTCGATTTTATTTCAAGCAAATGTATTTTATTTCTTTTTTTCAAGGAGTCTAGTATTTTTTAAACTAAAAAAGTATTAAATTTTAATTTTATGAATATTCATTACCGACTCTCTTCCCTTTAAATCATAGTGAGAACTGTTTAGGCATTAGCATCAATAAAAAGCAGAGAAATAAATTTATATTTAGATATCACTGATATCTTTCACTGATTTTTACTGAAAAGAGAGAAAACATTGCAATGTTCAAGTACATCTTTACTACGACTAAGCAGCCATGTAGACGGAACGGATATTACGACAGCAATAGTTTATTTACGTTTTGATGGGGCGACGCCCGTTATTGTCAAAGCGGATCGATGTGGACCGAACTAGGATCGATGTGGAGCGAACTAACTCCACTGAGTGCAGAATGTGGTCACTAAAAGAGGCTCTATTAGACCTCACCCTGACCTATTGCTAAGAAATTCTTCTTTTTGAAAATATCTTCCCGCTTCTAATAATATCTCCCTGGCGTTAATGACCAAAGGTTGACACGCCATTAAAAAAAAAAGGCCCTGATATTTAACCGCGACAAATGAGTAACTTTATTGGATCTATAATATAATGAGATCCGTTTCTGCAAAACAATAAAGACTTCTCCTTGCCAGTGTCTGACATTGGCAGATCTAGTGAGAGAGGGTTTCATCTGTAATACCCCATTTCCAAGAGAGTTGAGATGGGGCTAACCCCATGATTAGGCAGGCAATCTGCTCTCCAAGGTAAGGGTGCCCAGTTATGGGTACAGTTGCATTCTTCAAGCCCATTCTACTTAGTTCCTTGGTAAATGCCTCTATCGTCTGCCCCCAAGAAGAGCTCTGAACGGATGTGTGCTCTAGCTCTTTTCCCAAAGAATGGCTGATCCTTACTAACCCAGCCCTTCTTCTTGTCTGAGGTTAGTGGCATACCTCAAAGTGGTTGCGATTCACTTCATCTTAGCAATTCAATCGGCTTTCTCCTAACCCATGACACCCAAGTGCCCATATAAGCTTTATTTTCCATCAGCTGTCACATAGTATGTAACACTGCTTGATACCTATGGATTTACAGCTTACAGATCCCAATGCATTTAAAGCATCTTGGCAGTATTATAAGAATTATTTTCTTGTAATGCCACTACAATTCCCTCCTTCCCCCCCCCCCCCGCCAAAAAAAATTGTTCATTCACTCCACATTTTATTGGCCTAAGCACCTGCCAACACCCACTCTGTCAACAGATGAATTTCAACTTCGTCGATGTTAGAGTGTCTTGTTAAAACTTACTCTCTATCTTCAGTGATTCATGGTATCGTCCCTCCAAAATAAAAGAACTCGTGAGTTGCAAAATTGTACTCATATTTCCTTGTTTTTGACATATAAATAAATGACTTTGAGAATATGACAAAATATTTTTTATATGCACGTCATAGTTACTATAAATTTTAATTGAATATACACAAACCTTTATATTTTCAAATTCTCAAATTAATGTGGCAATAAATTGCCAAACGTTACAGTAAAAATAAACATTTTTTTCTGAGCCTGTCAAGAATGGTTCTTTTTCTTCAACCATTTTGTCTTTATGTAAGATTTAAGAAGACCTTACTAAAGGAGAATTTAACTGATCTCTGGAAATTGTGTGCTAAGCATTTATACTTCATTAAAATATTTTCAAAATTTCTCAAAATTTCATGTTTTTCTAGATCAAAATTTCTTTCTAGATTTCATGTTTACAACTCCTTTCATCTCAGAAACTAAAACTCAAACTCACACGAACTCTCTAGGCGTCAAGTTGTAATATTGTTTTCCATAACGATTTAAGATCTACCATCTTACCTTGCTTAACTCAAGAGCACAATACTTATTTTATTCCCTAGATATTACCTGAATTTTCAAAGCACCAAGCAAAATAGCTTTCTCGTACAGTTTTGGCTCGGCATCTAATGCATTCTTTTGTTCCTTTCTCTCTGGTTCTCTCCAAATATCCAGTAAGCAGGGAGGACTTGAAACTAAAAATAAATTAAGAAAATTAACTTTGACTTCTAAACTTTGACTTCTAGCACAATGATTTGCTACAATAATCATTATCTCGAAAATACAATTATCAATTAGCGACATTATTTTAAAATACTTGTTTGTTCAACACACATTTATGCTTTATCCCTAGCAAAAAAAAAAAAAAAAATTAAAGCATTTTTTCAAGGCTTTAAGCTCAATATACGCTAAATACTAGAATAAGTTTAGATATTTCAACAGTTAGGTATATGTTAATCCAGTCGAGAAATTTTGACTATTTTTATGCTACAGAAGTGCTCTTTATTGCAACTTATATGATTTATAGAAATACTTATGGTGAAGAAACTGGATCAAGGATGCCCTGTAGGGTTTGGCTTCCAGAAAGAATTGTAAGATCTATGATTCTTAAGCAGAGATGCATATTATCGCCCCCAATCTTCTCATTTTACCTTTGATTTAACTTAACCATATATAGTTTATATGGTTCAGCACTCAAATTAGGTTTCCCTACTCAAATTCCAGTCGAGAAATGGTGTCCATTTTTTTTTTTTTACAGCTATTTACTTATTTTCAAGTTGCAAACTTTTGAATACAGATTTCTATTACCTAGTAGACTAAGAGTGAATCTCTAAAATTTCCCGATAATTTTTTTCAAATATTTGTACAAAATCGTTTGAAGGAGGATTTCGGGGACTAGACTAAGTTCGGGAATATTATGGATTTAAAAAAAAAAAATTATCTTTCAAAAAATTACAGACATCTCGCAGTCGTTAAAGGTAGGCTTAAATTATAAAAAAAAATAATAATAAGTTACGAAAAGTTTAATTTAAAGGTACTAAAGTTATACTTAAAAGACAATGAGAACTTAGATCAGACCAAGATCTCGTTCCTCATATTTTTCTTCCCTTCCCGACTGTCCAAATAAGATTCGAAAGAGAAAGTAACAACACACAGCTTTTGATTCCGATAATAAACAACTAGAAAATGTTTTAAATTGTAATAAAACCCAAATTTAATCGACCAAATTAGTCAGTTTATGATTAAGCAAAGCTAATTATGAATAAGGAAACATTCAGAGATAGAGACGAAATAAGTAGCTCAAGGGGAGGGCACAAAGTCAAGATTTTATCTTTCAGTATTAAATTGATATTGAAGAGCACTTGAGACGTAACGTATGCATGTAATACAAATTACACCCGTAAATGAGATTTTATCCCTGTTTTAATGAAGATGTCTTTATCAATCATGGTGAACACCACCAAGCGTAGGGGAAACCATATATACATACTGTAAGTGGTAAAATCGGGGTCGTTTACAAACAAACCATTTTTTTCAGAAAGAAACCAAAGTAGATTTTCGAAAATAGTCAAGGGCCTTTTGGCAGCGAATTGTCAAAATATGGAATGTTCCATAAAACTTGTGAAGAGAAGATAGGGAAGCGACTATGGGATATGAGAAGCGCCCTTCCAGAGACCAGGAGAGCAAGTGGGAGACCTCTATGGTGCTGAGTTCGCAACCGTAGAGATCTAGAGACCCGTTCTGCTCGAACAATGTCCATTCAGGTACACTTCGAGAGTCCTCCGACACTTAGCGCTGTAGTTCTTATTGAAGCCGGAGTTAGCCTCACTTGCTTCTTGTTCCGAAGAGGAATCTGAGAGGTGGATATTGGGAATGGAGGAATTCAGGTACTGAAAATCCTTTTCCTTAGTGCTTTCAAGGAAAGGTGAGAGGGGGATGACATCTACGAAAAAATCATACTGCATTCCAAAGGTTTCCTCATTGTCAAGATAAAGGAAACCTCTTGTTTTCTACTTCATATATGCGAGATTGTCTTAATGAAGATTGCCACTCGTCAAACTCTAAATATTCCTTTAGCTATACAAAATTAATTTAATAGATAAAGTTGAGTTTTTTTTTTTCTGTTTATTAGAAAGAAAAAAAAGTATTACTTTATATGAATTTACGGGGTAAAGATTAAACACCAACATTCGAGAGAGCATTTAACCTAAAATATGTGATTATACTTATTTTAATTATAAGGGCTTATTGAGCCGAAAAGCATACATGTAAAGAAAAATATATTCGTTAGAAGAATCCGAGCTACAACTAAATTTTGGTATCCCGGTGAAGTTTCCTCAACTCAATCTGCCTAGCTTAAGAAAATTTATATATAATCGTTATTATCGCTAATGCTCGCGAAGAAAAAGTATGAATGTGTAACCCACACTGAAAAGATATAAAAAACAAAAGAACTTAATCACACACACTTGTAGCTTTTTTTGAGAGTCTGCCATGAATTTAACCCGAGGCACTCTACAAAACACAAAAAAAATTCAACCAGCTCTAATGGAAACGAAGGATGTACAATTTTGTTTTGTCAGGCTGATTGAGTTTATTTTCCAGATATTTTATTTCTCACCCGCCTATGTGACATAAGTTATTCTGCCTGTGTGTGTGTGTGCGCGTGCGTGTGCGTGCGCGTGCGTGCGTGCGTGTGTGTGTGTGTGTGAAGCAAAGTACTACTCGACATGCATTTAAAATGCTCATAACCTCTTAAAATTACCAAATATTATTTACATAGATCAATAACTTACCTTTCTGTTGCAGTGGATCTTGAATGGTAAATGATGGTGGTTTTTCTCCAGATTTTAACACTGAGGTGTCGTTTGAGAAGGTTACAAATGATTCTGAAAGGAAACATAATTAAAGGGTTATTATTATTTCTACCACCAATGAATATAGAACTCTCATACCTTATATTCTCCGTCTTCATTGGTTTCTGTACATCTCCCGTTGGCGAGCGCTTTCGGACATTGTCCATCTTCTGGCCAAATACATGTGTTCACTGTCACGGTCCGTATTCAACTCGTGAGTTGAATACGGACCGTGACAGTGAACGTACGTATTCGGCCAGAAGATGGACAGTGTCCGAAAGCGCTCGCCAACGGGAGATGTACAGAAACCAATGAAGACGGAGAATATAAGGTATGAGAAATCTATATTCATTGGNAGGGTAGAAGGAGAGGTGGTATGTGGTTTTGTGTATCTGTCAGCAAGTATCTTACTGTTATGAGCTCAATGGTTTATGACAATATAAATACAGAAATAAATTAAACCTAATTATTACAATGAATAAGTATGCTTACTAATAACGGTCATTACTAACTAAGCAATAATTAAATAGAAAAGATAAATTACTTAAAAGAAATTAACAATTGTTCACGTAGGGTTCGACGGTCGTCAGATGTATTTGCCGTTTCTTCTTCCGGGTTAGTTGAGAGTTCTCATTCTCTATTCAGCCCTGAAGAAGCCATCACATGATGGGCGAAAGCTCGGCAACTATCAACAACTTGACACGGTCCAACCCGGAAGAAGAAACGGTAAATTAACAATTATTTAATAATAAATTAAAAGTGATTATTTACAAAGAGGCCTCAGAAAAACTTGCTAAATTGTCTGTACTCATTAATTACTGTCATTTATTTTAATATTACTGGTAAAACAAGAGCCACGACCAGCCCGAAGACGCTCGGTCGGACAAAGAATCTGTCACTGGCTAGATGGACATATAGATACATATATAGTACTGAGAAGACCAGATCCGTACAGAAGGGGCTAGTTGAAGGTGGCCCCCNTATATATATGTATATGTGTATATGTATGTATATATATGTGTGTTTGTCACTGCATGACCATGAAAGGCCACAGTTTTCAGTTTTTCCTAATAAAATTCGGCAAGAAACTGTTAAATGTAAAATGAAAAGCTAAGTTTGTTATTGAAAATAATTGGATCAATGGAAGTGGGGGATTTCCTGATTTGTAAAGAGAAGGTAAAAAAGATTTTTTCGATGTAGCGGTCATAATGCGCAGTTCAGAGAGAAACTGTACCCTGATTCGTTAATCGGTAAAATATATATTCTTTAAGTTTGTCGATGAGGTGAAAAGTTAATACAACTATTCAACTACGATACTGAGGAATTTGCTTAACTTTTCTTTGAATATATTGGTTAATTATTAGCCGTTAGTTAACGTCGGAAGGATTTTCAAACTTATGTGAAATGTGCTTTTCGTTCGTTAGTACGACATTGCTATACTTCTCATAACCCAGACAAGTTTTGAACGCATCCGAGGATTGTTGAAACCAACTTAATAATAGTTTCTATTGAAAGCATGTTGCTAGTTGTTAGCATTCGCCGTTATATATTAGTTTAAATCAAACTAGGTTCATAAAATATAAGAATGAAATTATAAATGTAAGAATACAGTAAAATTGAATGATATTTCAAACATTCAAGTAAGAAAAGAAAGAGGAACATTGAATTATATTCTGGTAACTAAATACAGCAACAAATGTAAGTGAAAATATATTATTTGTTAATTATAATTATATATAATGGAATAAAGGGAGAAAAGGATGCATAAAGATAGAGGGTAGTGACAGGAAATTATATGTATGGTTTTCTGTGGTTGTGTATATGCTCAAGACGGTCGACTCAGACTAACGAGAAGAAATATTCGGAGAAAGAGTGATAAATTCAAAATTCAAGGAGTTCAAAAACAAATAAAATGAAAGTAAACCCTTCAGAATCGAGATATTCTTGAAATTAAGCTTATAGATCCTGAATGGGTTGGTAAGACGGACAGTCCCTTTTCGCTCCCGGGTAATTAGGACAACCAATGGAAGTGCTCTCATCTGAATTCTATCAGAAAAAGAGAGGCAAAGCCGAGGAGGAAATAAGGAATATTAAAAAAAAATAAAAATAAATAAATAAAAAAAAGTCTTGCAGAATGGGTCAACAATATGTGGACAACAAAAATATTGAATAAATGCCAGGGAATAGAATAAAAAAATCTTACTACCTCAGTCGGGACTCGAACCTGGATCTCCTGCTTACCGGGCTGGCATGTTTACGAATTACACCACCGAGGCTAGCCAGATGATTCATTGTATTCCCCGCACTACTGAAGCAGAAGATCCAGGTTCGAGTCCCGGCTGAGGTAGTAAGATTTTTTAAAATTCTATTCCCTAGTATTTATTGTATAAAATTAATGAGGGATTAAATACCACAACAAATACAATATTAATAAATACTGAGTTTCAGTATGTATGGATATCCAAAAAAAAAGTTCAAAACGAGTTGTCTTAACCAGTATCATAAATTAGACAAACTCCCTATCCAGTTAAATGTTGTTGGGATCTTAATTGCATTTGAAGGATGTATTTATGGACATAAATACATTTCTCGCCTGGTTCATCTAGAAGAGGCGAGAAAGCTCTTCTAGATGAACCAGGTTGCCATATAGTATAGACATGACACCCAAAGAATCATTTCAAAATAGAATATCAAAGAGAGTCGCATAAGAAATTGAGGGATTTTAATGATAAGAGTGATTGTGAATGGTATTAGTGGACGAAGTAGAATGGAAACAATAGCTGCCAAAACAAATTTGGACATCTGCCAAAAATACTTTTAATGGAACACTTAAATACAGATAAGCCTCATCCAGCTAAAATTCGGACTTATTGTCCCAATATCCTCAAATTGTCCTATAATTGTACGCATTATAGCTTCAAATATTTGAGGATATTTTGCTAAAAACTAATAAAAGGAAATATTAAAGTCAACTACACAGATTCTTAGTAAGCAGTAACATTGAGTGGTTCTTTGGGAATGTTATATGCTTACTACAGACTATGAAAGAAATAATTAATAATTTTTCCGGCAATTACTATCATGTATTTTGATACTATTAATTTATGCTTAAGTTCTGATAGTCAATCAATAAACCTTCGCTCTAGAGCTGTGTAGAAGCATGTAGATGAATTAAGAACTTCGATGTATTCTGTGTCAAACAAAAATAGAGTAGATTTAAAAAAAAAATGTGTTCAACTTTCATCAAATAAGATTGTTCGTACAAGGTGGCATGTGTTGGAAACAGACTCAAACTTACTTCTTGACGAAATCTCTCCCAAAGAATCTCCTTCGTACTCCATTTCGTTTTCATCGATTATTTCAGAGCATCTGGATCCATCCAGTTGTAGCTCACTCGTTTGAACATCTTCTTCATCTTTGGGGAGAAGGGAATAAATAAAATCTTTTCTCTAGTTAAGTAAGTATTTTAAATTAAGATTAAGAATAACATAATAATTGAATTAAGTTTACTCCATAAAAAAAGTTACTTATTTCGCAACGTATACTTCTATTAGGTACTTCTTTTTTTTTTTAATGGTGTTTATTACATTATTTTTACTAGTTTATTTTAAGTATTTCTATAACCACCCTCACCGAAGATATTAAGAACTTGAAAGTTCTTGACTCAAATTTTGACAGGCAGTAAATGTCTTAGCGCCTCAACAAAATGACCAATGTAAGCGATGGGGTGAATTTAAGACCATCCCTCATTTCTATGTAGATCTGAACCGCAAGGGCAAGGTTGAAATGAAGAAGCCGAGAATGCTAAGTTAATCAACAGATATTCTCCAATCAGAAGCGGGACCCAGCTCACTATCATAGATGCTAACAGTAAGGCTTTCTGTACCAACCTGAAGCAGTATTCTAATTCCTCACGCACCTCAGTCCAGAGTTTTTTTTTTTGAGGTGGCGTTTACAACTCTAAGCACTTGTTGTAGGGTTCTAGGACGCTTAAGTTTCGGGGTCGTTCTTTAAAACTTGCCCTTTTTTACCTCAAGCTCTCTTATGTCAACCAACCCTTTCTTACATACTGGCTAACCGATCCCACAAAAACCGGAAATCCTCGAAGTTTTTATCTGACAGGCTTTGGTTCAGTGTCTTGTTATTGATGATCCTTTCTCAGCCCTACTACCTTACCTATCCGACATATTCTTCCGTGTCCGCCGTAGATTGGGGTAGTTCCGCAAAGCAGTATTTTTGGCCCTATCCTTTAAACCCTTTTCTCTGCAGACATATCAAATATAATTAATTTTTACAGATATAAATAATTATCTCCACTGTTTATTTATAGAAATGAGAACAGCAAATATTTAAAACATATTCTATCGATTAATAAACATGAATTCTGTTTAATATTTCATTTTAGAATCTGCATTTAGTAAAAATATAATGTTATTTAAAAAAACACCAGAACGGCTCTCTAGTGAATGAATATAATTATCCAAAGACCTATTTCGGTCGTTTAAAAAGGAGGGGGGATTAGAAGAAATTTTTCTTTTTAAGGATGGCATTGGATTTTATTAGTAGTGAGGATTAGGGCAGTAGTCAGCAGAAAAGAGAAGAGTATGATGTAAAAAAAAAGAGTTAAGCCAGTAAATTCAATGTTCAAGTTTGATCAAACTGTCATCATAATATTGAAATAATATCGTGATAGGGAAGAAAAGGGAATTCGTGATATAAAAATGAGAACAAATAACAAAATATTAATTTAAATAGTTTTTATATT
>KZ807153.1:206295-245947 GCA_000696205.2 Oncopeltus fasciatus
ATTAATTGTAAATAGTCAATGATTAATTAATTAAATATAAAGTCATGCTATACCAACAGGCCTCTCTGATGACCTTGCTTGTTGTGGATCCTTATGTTTGTAAGTATTTTTAGTTCACAGTAGAATTTATTGAATTTAAACAAAAATTAATAGTATAAAGAAGTAAATAATACAAGAAGCAAAGAAGGAATAATTAACTAAATTTCGCACTATTCTGAAAAATTAGACTAATCTCAAGAAATATAATGAGCTGTTTTAAGGAAAGCAGGAAAAATGACTTGAAATAATAGCAACTAATAAAAACTTTTAAGCAGAATATCATTAAAATAAACTAAAAATAATATTTAAAATGCAGGATAAAAAACCTTTGAAATAATCCATATTGGCGATTCTTCCCAAGAATTATGAAAGAAAACAATGCAGCATTAAAAAAATGTAGACAAATGAAAAGATAAAATCTCATTGAAAAACCATAATTTAGAAACAATCACGTATTTCATTTAGAAAATGTGAAAACCTTAAATAAGGAAAAAAACTTTGTAAAAAGTCAGAATAAACATTTATATTAATAACGTAGTAAGAAGAACCCTAAAAAAAAACAAAAAAAAAAAAACAACGTGTTTTTTAAAATAAATATAATACAAAAAAATCTGTAATCTGTTAATAACGATAAATAAGTAAATGATAACTCTCTAGGATAGATTAGGGAAACCTTGGGAACCACTCTTTCTAGACTTTTAAGTTTTGACGAAGCCTTGGAGGCGGAAGGATCTTTTTAATTACATAAATATGTTTTTTTTTTGTTTTTGTAAAATTAAGTTCAATAAATTAATATGTTAGCTTGCTATATTAAGTTCCTGAAGGGGCGTAAGTAAAATACGAGAAACTAGCAAAACAAAATAAAGCTCTAAATAAAATAATAATTTTTCAAAAATATAGTTTGATCATTTGCACTTACTCAATACAGCAACACGCCCAACTGTGAAGAAAGAATAGTACACAGAACATTGAAGTATTCAGATAAAATTTTTTTTATAAAAATAAAAGCATTTGTTCACGTAGGCTTCGTCGGTCGTCAGATGTATTTACCATTTCATCTTCCGGGTTGGACCGAGTCAAATTGTTCTTATTTGCTGAGCTTTCGCACATCATGTGATGGCTTCTTCAGGGCTGAAAAGAGAACTCTCATTCTCTTTTCAGCCCTGAAGAAGCCATCACATGATGTGCGAAAGCTCGGCAAATAAGAACAATTTGACTCGGTCCAACCCGGAAGATGAAATGGTAAATACATAAAAGCATTTATTACTTTCTGTTTACAATACAATATTTTGCAATTTGATAGCACAGTAAATACATTCATACAAAAATAAATAATAAATAAATAAGATGTCACTGTGAAGGGAGAAGAGGCCCATTAATCCCACTCCCAATAAATTTAGTCGTAAAGGTCTAAGAGGTCCCGAGACCATCTTCACTTAAGTCGTCGGGAAGGATTGTAAAGATTGGAGTCCGATGGCATGGATTGAGCTGATGGATTAAGGTGAAATAAGAGCTTGATATGCAAGAGCACTCAGCGGGTAGAGGTGAGGTCTTGGATATACAGGTTATTACAATTGAAATGGAGGGTAGGCTTGGACACATAATAAGGAGCATTTTCAATTATTCTTATTATTAAAAATCTAGTTAAAACTAGATTCTTTGGTAATTGAACAAGGTTTAACACTTTGAGCTTCAGTAGTTAGGGAAAGGAGCTAAAGAATATAATTCGTATGATTATTTGATTTATACTATGGAGGCTGATATGTATATGCATGCTTAAAAGGTTCAATCAATTAATTTCTTAAGTAATTTAAATGAATGAAAATTGTACCACTTACAACTCTTTGCGCTGTCGCTTTCAAATTCTCCATTCACACGGCTAGCCAGAGAATTAAAACATTCTGGAACACAAAGAAATTATTCATTTTATAAGTTTATATATATACACATGAAAAGCGTGGGCCCTAACCACGCTGTATTAAGGGTTTTTGATAGAGCGTGGTTAGAGCCTACGTGTTGCAGAGGTCAGTACATCTGGCCCACTGTGGCCTAGATGTACTGACCTCTTCAAATTGTGGGCTCTAACCACGCTGTATCAAAAACTTTTCACAGGAGTCTAAATTTAGACTCTCCTTGCCTACTAGGTGTGCAATTTAATTCGATCCAATAAGTAGGGGGGATTTTAAACAGCCACTTTAATGGAGACCTATATCAGTGATTCCACATTACCATAAACATTTTTTATAAAGATCCTCGTAATAAAATTTATAATTATTATTTTTAAAAGAAAAAAAAACCTAAGGGGTTCGAGTCTCGCCATGGTCTAAACTTTTTTATTTAAATATAAAATAAATTATATTACAAGGATCTCAGTTACTACTAATAGTAAAGAACCTTAAAAAAATTGATACTATTATACACTACAAATAATATGGTGATTGCTTATCACTAACGTGTATACAAAAAAAAAATTACTTCATATCAGTACATTTATAGATAAGGTCCGGCCAGGACAGAGTTTAGAAGAAATACTTAAAGAAAAAATTCACGTAGGATTTATTCTTTAGTACCAATGTTTCGGATTGCAATGTTAGCCGTCTTTAGGGCTGATGATCGTGTACTCATATGCTTTAATTGGCAAGCGAGGATGCCATATATGAAATCATATAAGTAATTGTATATAAGCACATGAGTAAAATACATATTCTTCTATTGGCTTGACTTGCCAGAAACCCACTGCCACGATCAACAGCACTGAAAATGGTTTAGGCTGAAACAGGCAAAAACGTGGACATTAGAATTGTGATTTTTAAAATTTTTTTAAACTCCTTTCTTATTCTAAAAGGTTATTTCCATTACCAATGAATATAGAGCTGTCATACCTACCATTGTCCGTCTTCATTGGTTTCTGCAAACCATCTGTTGGCGAGCGCTTTCGGACATTGTCCATCTTCTGGCCGAATACATGCGTTCACTGTCGCTGTCTGTATTCAACTGCATTTGTATTCTGTGAGTTAGTTGGGTGTGTCAGGTAAATCTGTAACGGTTGCTTTGTCGGCGATAAGGTCTGTCACACGTGCGAGTTATAAGGGTCAGAGTCCATTATTCCAGGTATTGTTTGAGGCAGGGATTAGTTGTAATCTCCTTTATTGAAGTGTTTTAAGACACCACCATACACGCAACATCAAATCACCCCACACAACAAAAACTCGCAGCATTCAGACATTTAATACGACGAATGAAGACAATCCCACTCACAAAAGAAAACTATGACAAAGAGCTACAGACGATATACACAATTGCGCAACGGATACAAACAAACTACTTACGAAATACAACAACAAAACACACACGAACAGACAACAAGAAGAACAGGCAAATCATAGATTCACAATAACATACACAGGCACTGAAACTCACAAACCTATTTAGAAAAGAGGGTATACTCACAGCATCAAAAACAGACAATACACTAAAACGCAACCTACACACGAACAAGAAAAAGACTGAAACATTCAACTCCAGCGGAGTTTACAAACTGACATGCACATGCAACCAGACGTATATAGGACAAACAGGACGAAAACTCAAAACGAGATTTGACGAACACGCACGATCATACAAACGACATAAACGGGTCTCCAACTACGCAAACCATCTACAAGACAACGGACACGACCAACACCTACATAAAAACAACCATGACGTTGCTACATAAACAACAGAAGGGACGGGAGATGGATATCTTAGAAAACATGGAAATCTACAAAACAAGGACCGCTGACAATAACATTATTAACGAACAACTCAACACACAATCTGACACAATATTTAGACCGCTATTGTTACTAAAACGAACACACAAACGTAAAAGAACAGATGACACACAAACCGACAACAACGCAAAAAGACATAAGACAGCATAATCCATAGGCAGACACTAGCAAACACAAACACATTTACAAAAACTTTCGAAACACTAAGAACACTTCAATAAAGGAGATTACAACTAATCCCTACCTCAACCTATACATGGAATAATGGACGATGACCCTTATAATTCGCACGTGCGACAGAACTTATCGCCGACAAAGCGACCGTTACAGCTACCTGACACAACTAACTCACAGAATACAAACGCAGTTGAGTACAGACAGTGACAGTGAACGCATGTATTCGGCCAGAAGATGCCCGAAAGCGCTCGCCTTTTTCTTAATGTCCATTTATTAAAAAAAATGCCGCGGGACATACAGAATAAAAAACATACTTTTTAGATCTTTATTGTTCTATTATTTTTTCCTAACGAAGATATTTATATTTGAAGTTTTGTTCTTTCTCTGACTCTTTGTCCCCTTAAGCCGATTTTTGACATTAACGAACTTATCCAACGATTTGCAAAAGGACGCTTAATTTCCTATTTGGTTTCATTATTTTAAAAATTAGGGACACTAGAGTGCTTAAAGATAAATACACACACACAAACAAAAAAAAAGGACCGGTAAAAAGAAAATTTTAATGCGTTGAAATTTATTGAAAAAGTAATAACTTCCTAATCCACAGGCAGGTACGACATCAATGAGCAGATTTAGAGCAGAGAATATTTAAATAAAAACTAGTCATTTAAACTTTTTTATTCGAGAATTTCTCGCGCACTCATCATCTTCTTGAAATGCATTACAGAAAGTTAGTATTTTCATACAGATATTTTAAAATTATGACTTTGGGAGAAGTCGCGATGTCTTAAGTCTTTTATCTAAAATCTTGTGCAGTGAAGCAACGTTTAATTTCTTGCTAGTAGTTCCACTGATTTTGCACAACAAAATAAAACAAGTAACCTCACCTTTCACTCTTTCTGCGTCCACCAACAACAAATCTTTGTAGATAGATGCGATATTTTCTAGACATTTCCCTTGAAGATCCAGTGGAACTGGAAATATAAAAGCTCTTAGAATGTGTAGGACTTACTAATGCTATATATATTTACTCTAGAAAGTTGCCAACAAAGAATTGAGCTTTGAGAAATGGTGTTTATTTTCCATTCCATACATTTATCCATTTGATGCTGGACACAATTAGGCACCCCATTTGTTGAAAATAAAAATTTGACCGTAAAACGTTAGAAGTTGTTTTCTAACACGATTACTCATATCGAGTCTAGAATACATTTGAAAAACACATTTCATTGTAAAAAATAACTAGATTCATAACCTTTTATCTATTCTTATACTTTTATATGCGTAGAGGCATCTATTTACTTAATATAATCATTTCTCTCCTATTAAAGAGATATGTTATAATTATTATTGTATTCTAATAATTCAATAAGATACTATTCCTGCTCTTTTAAACTAAAACAAACAATAATTAATTGGATTACTTTAAGCTAGAAAATAAATACTCCCTCCTTTTATTGGACGGGTCATATTAAACTTTGATAAAATTGATTTAATTACACTTTATGTTTGATAAGGATAAATAAAAGGTAGGACATCTCAGAAAATGTTGTGAAAAATGAACCAGGACCATTTTACTTGATTTAGTCATTTTTTTTTCAAATGTAGTCTGTTAGAATCGGCGTAAATTTATTGAAATTGAAAATTATTCTTAGATGTAGCTGTAGGTACGGCATTGTTAAAGCATTGCTACTTATTATTCTAGCACTATAGTTTAATTAAAAATAAAAATAATTTTTAGCAACTGCTCACATCCATATTTTCTTGTGTAGGGCTTTTCGTATTCATGTTTCTGATCTATTTTCGGCAATGTACTGAAATTGTCCTCCACCACAGGGTTACTTATATTTCTATCTGAAAGAAAATAAAATCATTCTTATCGTAATATTAATTCGATATCGTCGGGGGTGTAATGGTTCAGAGACATTCTAAATTTTGACGTCAAGAAATTAATCACGAATTTTAATATGATGCACAAGACAGTTTAATACATGGGTTTTCAAACCAAGTATAATTTTTCAATTATAGGAGATTTGTATGCATTCCGTACTCATGAAGTAAAAATATAACTATACTGAAAATTACATTTAACTTTTTACAACGGAAACTATTTTAATGTTAACTATGAAATTTAAGAAATGGATGGACCGCAGAATGATGGCTAAATAAAACCATTAAGATAATAAAAATGATATCAATGGTTGATTACGAAGTTTTCAATAGACGTCAAAACGCTACCTCTGACGAAGATATTTTGTGGAACGAGGAACGGCGTAAATTCACTAATGCGTTCTGGTGGGCGACGTAGTTCTAAAAGCCATCGAAGCTGCTGAAATTTTCAACAACTCTTATTCCTCGTTGCCTATATTGGAAAATTTTATTCCTTAGGATTTGAGATCTTTGAATAAAACTTGTTTTTAGTCAAGACACTAGTCTACTAATTTTATTCCCTAGAAATAAATCTTGTAACTCCTCATTTGGAAGAAAAAATAATACACAAAAACAGTAATTGTTAAGATTTTAAATAATAAAAATAAACAACCGCTATGAAGCCCGAATCACTATAAGCAGCAGAAACATTAGCTTTAAAGATAAAGGATTACTAGGCAACATAAAAATAAAAAAAGATATTTTTTTTTTGGAAAATATTTGGATCAAAATTAAATAATAATGGAGAGCATTCGATCTTTCTATTGAAAAGTAGAACAGTTTTTAGTCTCTATGGGAAAAAGCAGAATGAGTTTTTACCGTCACATAATCAGAAAAAATGAAAAAAGATTAACAAAACAAATTTTTGAATTTTTCAGAAACAGGAAAACAAATTCAACAGGTTTAAACAAGTTCAACTTCAATTACACGAATTACAGATCACCAAAACAATGGATAATAAAAAGTTTAGAAGCAAATATTAATAAATAAAACTAAAAGTACAACAGTAGTTTCAACAGAGCAGAAAAAGGCAATATCGGAGAGAAATAGGAAATATTAGAGGAAGCGCTAGGAAGCACAAAAAACAAAAATTTGATTCAACCTAATCCAAAGTGGGTAATTAAAAAAATAAACATTTAATATAATATAAACTAATGTTCAGTAAATTTAAATATCTAATAAGTATCCAACAGTGGTCTAAAGGAGACCATTGAGGTTTTTTAAAAAAAACTCCATCATCCAACCCCAATCTTGCGCCCAATGAACCAAATTTCTTGAACTCCAAAGCTTCCATCTAATCCGAAGACTAATCCAAGCAAAAACTATTTTCGTCTTCATGAGTGCAATAATCAATTTTAATTATGCTAATATATACACATACACATATATGCATATATATGGCAAAAATACTTAAGTAGTGTTAGATAACTAAAAAATAGCATACTTATATTTAAGTCGTTTTCGATGTCCAACCTTGCACCAATTCCGAGTCTGATAGGCACGTCGTCACCATTCATTTGTCCCGACAAACTACCTGTAAATAAATAAGTTGCCAACTTCAGTATGTATTAAGCGTACCAGCTATTGAGATAAATACATTTTCGGGTAAGTGGTCGATTGGAATCTGTATAACATAAGAATTGGCACATTTTAGAATACAATAAATAATTTATTGGAGCTTTATGATTTAGCTGGGTAGTCAGATATTTTTTATTATTATAATATCCATTATAAAATTTAAAAAATTCCGTCACGCAGAAACTACTTATTTTTGGCTCAGCATCTTATATAATGAATACGTCCAAATGAAATTTACAAGTCATATTGCCCCCAATGTCAGCCCGAATTTCCGAACATAATGAACTATGCTTTTCTTATTTAATATAAAGCGACATGCCAATTTCGATTAGAAAAAAAAATGTGTCTTCTAATTGTTAAATTTAAATTTAGAGTTTAGGACTCTTATACTGATCAAATAGTTGTGTAACAGGCAAAATATTTATTTTGTCAATTATAAAAATAATGTTGTTTCTCATTCCTGTACAGTAAGACTATACTTGTATGACTATATATATATACTTAAGAAGCCTGCTGGCATCTTAATACAAGTTCAATAGAATATTGGCAGACAATTTCCATTTACAAGACAATCGTTTTCATTTATATTGCCGACATATTGGCTATCCATGGAAAAAGTTAATTTGTTACTTAAATTTGTCTGTTAGATATCTGTTTTTGATTTCAGCAGTACTATTTATATTACCTATACATTAGGGATATGAAAAATAAAATGAGAGATGAAGGAAAATGAGTCGGTGGTAATCAGCTCATATTCAATACAATAGCCTTTGTACAGATATTAAATTATTAATTTTTTTAAAATAAAAGTTTTTCTCAATCAAATTTTACAATAATTAAATTCAATGTAGCTTGCAATACATCATTTTAAGAATAAAATGCTGAATAATTCAAGGAATTGAAATAGTTTGCACGAGAACGAAAGAACGGGAATGTTCTTCATGATTAGATGATTTTAGTTGGAGTTCGGTCAAGGTAGATCCAAAAAACACAAATTTAATAATTGTATTTTTTAATAAAGGATTATCTGCCAACGTTTCGGCTTACATTGCAAGCCATCTTCAGGGCTATCGTGAAGATGAGAGAGGACGTCCTGTCCCTAAGTCCACATTTCCATGACTGAAATTTGGATCCATGACTGTTTTTTGGATCTACCTTGACCGAACCCCAACTAAAATCATCTAAGAATAATATCTACGGTCAACAAACTCTTCTTTTTGTTCTTCGTGATTTGTTTTAACTCTACACATTTACCAGAAGTACTATCGATATTATGAAGGGCTGCCGAAAATGAACAATTCATTTTGATTTGTCATCAGTGATGTAGTCTGCGTACGTCACAATTCAACAATGCATACAGTGAGATGTTATTACTGATTACCTATTGGCCTCTCCAATTCTTCAGCTCCACCTTCGTGACCTTCAAAACCTAAAATCACAAATCCAGGTTAGTTCTGGATAATCTACAAAGTAGCTAATTTTAAACTTTGTAATTAAATGACTGTTAAGGTTGGCATGGGTTACATTCAAGGGGCCTATTTGGAATTTAAAACATCGAATTGCTAATGTTAGACAATATTTACAGGAACTTTTATTGTTGTGTCTGTATAGTCTAGCCAAGGAAACAGTCGCGGCTGACCAGTCTCTCGTCACTCCTCACTGACGAAGAGCGAGAAATCCCCGAAAATTTTATTCTTTGTGATTTTTTCTTTTTGGGTGTTCACTGCACTCTATATCCCACCTGTTCTTGATTTCTATACATATAGTATATTCTGCAAGAACATATGCTTTGATTGCAAATTTATTATGTCTAACAGAGTTCATGTTTTAAGGATATAAAATTTTGGAGGAGATAAATGGATGACTGTTTGTGCATTTCAATGGTAACAGCAAAGATCTTAATAGTTTTCTAACGTAACTTAATAGTACTGAAATTTTTCTGAGATTCGCATTATAAATCCAAACCAATAACAATTTAAACTTCTTAAATGATTTTTAAAAATAAATACATCTTTATTTATTACAGAGTGATAGTTTACATCTTGTAATTTGATTACGAGATATGTACAATAAAAAAAGAAGAAATATATATCTAAATAAATAACAATAAAAAAAAATAAGTGAAAATCACTGTGCAGGGAGAAGGGGCTCATCGACCCCACACCTATTAAGTGTAGGCATTGAGTCGCGAGGCCATCTCCATTTATGTCGCCGGGGAGGATTGTAAGGATTGGAGTCCAACGACAGGGATCTTAGATTAGGATGAAATTGTAGTTTACTATGGAAGAGCTTGAAGCGGTTGGAGATGAGATCTTGGACGAAAGGAATAATAAAGTCGAGGTGAAGGGTAGAGTTGGACATATAATATTGAG
The DNA here is from genome assembly GCA_000696205.2 of Oncopeltus fasciatus. NCBI lineage: Eukaryota > Metazoa > Arthropoda > Insecta > Hemiptera > Lygaeidae > Oncopeltus > Oncopeltus fasciatus. Next base: position 216,167 of record KZ807153.1, read on the forward strand.
CGTTAGCAATTATTCTGAGAATTTTGGACTGAAAAGATTGTATTTGTTAAATATTGGAAGGCTTAGCGGCACCCCACAGTTCTGCACCGTAGGTCCAGATTGGTCGTATTATGGTCTTGTAGATGGTCAGTTTGTTTTCTATTGTGAGCTGTGAGCGCCTATTTATATGGCTGTATAAGAGTACGTGGCGTCCGTTGAGTTTAAGATGATTTGAAGGTAAAGAAAGAAGGGGAAAATTGTCTTATGAAATTTACCACAAACCCACAGCTTTTACTCAAACCAGCATATTAGTATAAAAGCCACTCCAATTATTTTTCTTATTAACAGATTATTGTCAATAGCGCTTCCACTTACGATTATATTAAAGAGCAAACTTGTATTTTAAGTGCACACTTATACATCATAAACTTTGGTTGAGGAACTCATTAATAAAACGATAAGGTAACAATTCTTAGAGGATAAATCATAGAAAAAATTAAAGAAAGTAATTGTATGCTCCACTATTTTTTTAAACTTAGTATCAGAAAAAAATTTAAATATTGTGGGGAGAAAGGAATATTGTTTCAGTAGCTGTTTAGAAATGGCCTTGGGTATTGAGGGCTATGAAGCTACATATGGGATAGTACAAATAACCAATCACTGTAATAAACTTACAGGAGGTAGCAGCTGAAGAAAATTTTTCCTTAGAATCTTCCTTCTCGTCCTCAAACTTAGGTTCTTCATTGCAGAATATTTCCAGGAATGCTGAAGCCAGAATATTATTAATATACTGAAACATATATATATATATATATAGACAGATATATATTTGTACGAGGTACGTCCAGAAAGTAAGTTTCGTTTCAATTTAACTCCGCTGCAGCGCTGCGATTGCACATGCGCGGTATCAAGGAGAAGAAACGTGCGCCATTTTGAGATCACTGTCAGACACGTCGCTTTGTTATGCTTGTTCAATGTCAGTGTTGATTGAAAATCCCACCGCTTGTGAAATCTGATTTATGAAGAAATTTGCGAAGTTTACAGACAAAATGCGATGAGTGATTCAATGGTGAGAAGATGGGTCCAGTTCAATGAAGGACGTAGTGAAGTGCACGATGAAGAACTAAGTGGGCGTCCATCTTTGGTTACAGAAAAACTGGTTCACACGATTAATGACAAGATCCACGAAAACCGAAAGTTTACAAGTAGTGCTCTCACCATGAAATTTACCCAAATATCACGATCACTAATTCATGAAATTGTTTTTTTTTTAAAACTGAAATTTCGTAAACTTTGCTCACGTTGGGTACCTAAGATTCTTATTGAGCAACAGAAAACAAAACGGATGGGTAGTGCACTTCGATTTTTGACACGTTAGGATGAAGGCGGAAAAGAATTTCTGACACAAATAGTCACAGGAGATGAAACTTGGGTTTCTTACGACACCTCTGAAAGTAAGCGGCAATCAATGGAATAGAGGCACACTTCATCCCCAGCAAAGGTTAAGCCGTAACAAATCTTGACACTTCGAAAAATGATGTGCACAGTGTTCTGGGACTGGAATGGCATCTTACTCATTGCTTTCTTACCGTGGTCAAATGATCAAAGCAGATGTTTATTGCGAGACACTAGAGAAATTGCGCCGCGCAATACAGAATAAGCGCCGAATATTGCTGTCAAAAGGTGTTGTCTTTCTTCACGACAACAAATGTGGTCGCACACACACTGCAAATTAGGCGATCTCCTACAGGGGTTTGGCTGGGACGTGTTTGACCATCCTCTGTACAGCCCTGACCTCGCTCCCAGCGACTTCCATCTGTTCTTACATCTCAATTCTTTCCTTGGCGGTCAACACTTAAACAATGACGAAGAACTGAAAGAAAATGTTTTCATCAGGTTGAAGACACAGGAGGCAAACTTCTACGAAGAAGGAATACAAAAACTTGTGTCACGCTATGACAAATGCCTGCACAATTTCGGCTTTTATGTGAAAAAGTAGTTTAAGAGTTGTAGAATTTAGTGCAGTAAATAATTTTTCTGTATCTGTACACAATTTAATTTGATTACCAAACGAAACTTAATTTCTGGACTTACCTTGTGTATATATATATAAAGTTCTGTGTAATAGTAATATTTACATAAGGTGGGCTATTAAGTACGATTATTACTACTTTTGCTCACCTTTTTTGATCAGAGGATCGTACTCTCTTCCCAGAGGTGGCTGATTATCGTCTAGCCAGAAGCCCACACTCCTTAGGTACTCTATATGTCTCTGATCTCCTTCAGTTTTGGAAAAGCTGTCGTCCTGCTGAAGATACTTGCTCAGTCTGGAGCTAGCCCCGCACTCACCTGCATCTGGGTACTCCTCATCGGCAACATCTGAAAACCCGTAGAGCTTTCTGTTCAATAAATAAATAAAATAATTAATTTACAATTTGGAGAAAGCTCTTTCGCACTGACTGCAATTAATTTCTCTACGGCTCATAATATTTATTTAAAAAAATCATTGGTCTTAAGTATTGATTCTTATACTTAGTGTGTGTTCAATGACAATTCCTCTCATACTATCATTAAAAAATGTACTTATGAAACAGCAGAAGATAGAAATTGCATGAGAAGTAATATTTTTACAGGGTTTCTATTTCTAAACGCATAAATTTTCGCTTATATGGAAATAAGCATACATCGTAGTATTTTGACACTATGGTATAATAAATTTATTTTTAGTAAATGTTCTTTTTAAAAGGGAGGGGCTATCTACTGTTTATTCTAAACATCCATGGCAAAGGACAAGCTTTTATTTATCGATAAAAACTTGACCAAGGTGGGATTCGAACCCGTTGCGCCAGTATTACGAGACCCGACGGGATCCCATCTCAACTGGCACCCTAATCAATGGTTAACAGTACAAATGGATATCCATTGACTAAAATCGAAAACGACGAATAAATGTTAAAAGCCTAGGAAGAACGAACATTTGATGCAGCATGACATCGATGGATACGAATCCAGATCGCTTCGACTTTTCTATACCATCTATTCGTCTACTCGTCATATACCATCTACTCTGAAGACTGATCGCTGCAGAGAGAGACTAAATGCCTCTAGTCTATAAATGGATATAGAATAAAAGACATTAAAGATTTATTTTTCAGTTACACCAATTTTTTTTCTGTACACTATATGTACACTATATAAACTATGTACACTATATAACCTTTAACCGTTTCTCCTCACCTCATTCTCTTTTCAGCCCTGAAGAAGCCATCACATGATGTGCGAAAGCTCAGCAAATAACACCAATTTGACACGGTCCAACCCGGAAGAAGAAACGGTAAATACTTCTGACGACCGTCGAAGCCTACGTGAACAACTATATAAACTGTTTAAAAGAATAATAAATTAATTAATGACAGTTATTTAATCTGGGAGAGGATTTGAAGTGTTATAACCTCTTAAATTTCACTTGCACATCAACTCATGGCCTTTATGGGATGGACCTTTAACCAATAGAATATTAAGCCCGATATGTAGTGTCATTTGGAACGACCATATTACGGTAAATTCACTATTTTACGAAGGATTTTGAATGGAAATGATTGGATTCTGAGGATGTCAAAAACTTTTCCTGCTCCTTATAGTTCCGTACTGTAAATCCAGATTTTTACTAAAGTAGTTTTGCGTTTAGCTAGTTTGTATTTCAGTATAGGTTTTTAAATTTAATTAATAAATGTAATGTTTTTAGTTCTCCTGCTTTCAATTTTTTTGTGTGAGTTCCAAGTGAGTGGCTATGATATATATAGACATATAAATTTTAGTAACTATTATTTTTGAGTTAAGTAGAAAATATCGAAATCATGAGAACAACCTCAATAGCTATATTTCTTAGGGATTCTTTATAGATATATATATNCTCCTTATATAGTTGTAAGGTAACTGAATACATCCGTGTAATATATTAAGTAAAAAATTAAAAATACTTAAATTAAATGTGTAAGATAAAAGAGATAAACAATAATTAATAAAAGTAGAAAATTTGTTGGGTTTCTGTCAAGATTGTGTGGTTCGGACCTTGACCCAGACCCCAACAAATTCTTTACTAGTAATCTCCACGGACAAAAACTCTCTATTAGAAGTTCAATATTAACTAAAATGACATTTTTCTTATAGTTATACTAATTAAAACGCCAGATCAGAGAGTACCTTAGTAATGATTGTTATTTGAAGTGTACCAGCTATTAGACCCCACATTCCAACCATGCCAGTCGTTATGAAATTAAGTATTGTACTTTTCTGAAAGGTTTTTCGATATAGATAAACTTTTCTCTTTGGAGTTCGGGCTTAAGGCAACTTAATCGGAGCCTGAACCTAGGATTGCAACTTGTAGATAGCCCCTCCCTCCATGACCCTAAGGGGTTGAAAGGGTGGCTAACACTTAAAATGCTTGTTATTTGAAGTGTACGTACTTTCCTTAAAGGCTCCCTTCTCAGGTTGTGTGGCGTCTCCTTCATCATGTGGTCCCCCCTCGCCGAACATTGAGGATTTCAGCCAGTTCTTCGCGAACAGATCATACTGATCGGCATTCATCTTTCCTAATTCATTGTATTCTGTGAAATACATTTTTTATTAGGCATTTTATGAAATGAATTCCTTATGTCTTCCAGTGTATCGGAGATCTTTATTCTTTTTTTTTTTTTTTTTTTTTTTTTTTTTTTACAAAATGGTGAATATGGTAGTTGTTTGACTGACTATTGCAGAGTTTACATTTTTAAACCAATTAATTGTGAAAAAAAAAATATGAATAATAATGACTTTTGACTGTGTTAAGATTAATTTTAAAATAAAATTTAAAACAATACGACCTAAAACCATTAGTAGGAAATAAGCGCCAAAGAATTGTATTTACTCTGATTTTTAACATTTACCGTACTCAGCCTGGAGTTTTTCCAGTCTCCAGTCGACATAGTCCATATCGTTTAGTCTCTTCTCCAGCAGGTCATCGACTGAAAATAATAACAAAATCATGTAGGCATTTCTTTTATAAAAATAAATATCTAAAACTATTATAATATTTTTTTAAATTATTATTCATTCAATAATAAAATATCTGTCTCACCGGTGATGCTTAAACCAAGCCGGTTTCCAGTTTTTTTATTAAAGGCGAGTCTAAGTAAGAGTTAAGAATGAATCTCGCAATTTGAAAAGAATAACAGAACTAGGCTAGCTAATACTTACACTGTTATTGCATTATTTACTTGTATATTAATATAATGCAAATTTTAATAGCTATAGGTACTTTAATTTAAAGTAGAACATTCTGAATCGTTAATTTATTTCAAAATTTTCTAAACTAGTAATAAACCAAATAGGCTAAAAAGTAGCGAATAAAAATTTAAAACAAATATTAATTGTGGAAGTGGAATATCACTCTTGGAATAAGAATTTGAATTCTCATAGATAGCATTTATTTTAATATCTCATACATATCTTATGGAAAATCATTTTATTTTTTTTTTACTTTATGGTCATACATTACAATTCTTAAAGTTTTACATTGTTGAATATCAGAATTTTAATTAAAGATAAATGTTGGGGGCTCTACTTTTAGTATCATATGGAAGTTTTTACTTAAATTTTGTTCGTTTTAGCAATTAAACCGTTAACTTCTGGGGACTTGAGCCAAGAATATTGTAATTGTATATTGTTAGTTGGTGGTTAAGTAAGAATAGACATGGAGGACGGAAATTCGGTTTTCTTAGTCCTAGTGCTGTGGGCTAAGCAGAATCAAAAGCCAGCCCAGAGTCTTGGACATCTACAATAGGATGGTTACCTGTAGACAAACCCTCCCTCCTTATTCCTATGTTGGGCCCTTGGTACTGAGGTACCTCACATACCTGTCTCTATTTCAGGGGAGATGAGGAAATGGTGGAGGGTGAGTTTGGCGAGGTTGAGGAGAGCTGGTAGCCCTTCCGGCCCACCGTCCCCTGGGGGCTGGAGGTCCTGTCTTCCTTCGTCCTGGAAGACCTCCCACTCATTCTTCGCGTTGACGACAGCTGGCTGGGAGAGGACCATACCTTGCTGCAGGCCGTAACTCCCTGCTCAAGAACGACCCTTATGTCTCAATGCCATCAGTATCAAGGGTTCCATCACTAGAAATAATGGCTTAAACATAGATAGTAAATCAATTCACTTCTAAATGATGAATGATGATTCTGATGAATTTAATCTCTATATACATCATTTCCTCTGTTTACTGAAATGGAAGATACATCACACAACAAGCATCCTATGTTTGCAGACTATAGCCAAATTTTTAGCCCTAAAATCTCTCCATCAGCAGATATAATTCTGATATTTCTAATGGGAATGAAAGCTTTATCAATTAATGGGAAATTTATATCGAAAGAATTTTTTTTTAAAGTAATGAATATTAGCGAATGAATCGTTGGATCTTAAATTATTTTAAAAATATGATCATGTTTGAAGATAAGGAAGAATTCAAGAGTAAGTAATAATACTAATGGTGTTAATATTAATAATAAGTACATATTTAAACATCAACCCCACAAAAGTCATAATTTCCAGCGGAAAAAAATGGTAATTTACGAAACTCCTTAGCGCGGATATTCCAACATACACTTTAGCAAGATACCACACGTTGGTATCGATGATAATACATTAAAAACATAATACAAAAGTTGAACAGTATCTTCCTTACATTAATAATATAGAAGTAATGGTAAAAAGAAAAAAAAGTCCATCACGCAAGATCTGCGTAAACGAGCACACTTCAGATGTATCATTAGGCTTGAGGAATTGGTTTAAAAGACGAATGCATCTTACAAGACAAAGGGTTTGATTATATCAAATTTCAGGCTTCTCCCTTGTCTTAGCTCATTAAATTTTTTTCCCAATTTCAATATAGCTTGAGGTCATTATCATATATTATATTATATAAGGGAGTGTATTATTCTAGCCAGTAGCGCTTGCATAATAAACATTTACATTGCCAAGGAAGGATCATTTTCAAAACAGTAATTATCTGTAGGTAGGGCATAATTAGATGCTGACAATTTAATAATAATAGGAAATTATTACAATTTTGGGACTTGTTTTTTTCAATGGGTATTTGACCGAACCAGTCAACGGAGATGAAATAATTAATTTTACCTGCACAAAATGGCCTCTGCCACTTAGTTAGGATGTTATTTTATTTTTCAAAATATAAAACTGTTTTTAACTTCATTTTTATTATTCTCACTTGAATGAATCGCTTAGATGATAAATTGAGGAATCATTTCCTTTAATACTGAACATGAAAACGTTCCTTCCAATGAGAAATAAGCACTTCTGAAAGAGCATTATTGGTTTCTTTTTAACTTTCTAAAAAGTTATATCAACTTTAAATATATATATTAGAAGGAATAAGATTCAGTAAATGCAGTGCCTGGTGATTGGTTCGTGCAGTCATTTAATTTATGGCCAGATATATATTATATTTTTACTCTAGTTTATGATTATCAGCCCCTGTATGTCCTCGTATTAATTTTCGATAAAAAAAAATCTGTTCTTAATTTTTTTCAAATTTTCTAAAAAATTCTATGGAGAGGCATAATTAAAAAAAATCATTAAGGAGAGTTTTTTTGACCGTAGATATTATTTTTAAATGATTTTAGTGGTGGTTCGGTCGAGGTAGATACAAAAAACACAAAAAATTTAAAAATTGTATTTTTTAATAAAGGATTATCTACCGACGTAATAAAGGGCTATCATGAAGATGAGAGAGGACGTCCTGTCCCTAAGTTCACATTTCCATGACTGATTTTAAATTTGTGTTTTTTGGATCTACCTTGACCGAACCCCAACTAAAATCATCTAAGAAAAAAAAAATTCATTGGTTTGTTCCCCTTGCAATGACCTTTTAGATAACAAATTCTTCTTCTTCTACAAGTAGGATTCTCATTAAAATAAAGCTAAGTACTTTCATATCAGCATAAATAAAAACAAATGATATTTTGAAAAACAAGTGAGTTGGAGAATATTTCCACCTGACTTGTAAATTCTTTTTTTTTTTTTTCTTATTCGGAATTCGAGTATCCTGAAAAGCAAGGTCCTAAATTTGAGAGGGCTTCAAACTAATGTTTTTAATATTTTTTTCAGTTTATTATTTTTCAATAAAACATGTGGAAAAAATTACCAATGGTACATAGAAAAAGAGTATGAAGAATTCCTTACCATCGCTAACGATCCCAACGAAAGTCACTTCGTTTTTCCTTACGGGGTCCAGTACCCATATTTGTAGTAGATTTTCCAATTCTCTCACTTGAGAAATAAAAGGGTCCTGTCCAATGTGTTTCCTGACAGCGTTCTAAAAAAAAAAAAAATGTCTCCTAATATATTATTCTGGACGGTAATTTCCTAGTCCACGGAAAATAAAATGTTATGAATATAGAACTATCATACCGTCTATTATCCGTCTTCATTGGTTTCTGCAAACAATCTTCTGTTGGCGAGCGCTTTCGGACATAGTCCATCTTCGTGGCCGAATACATGTGTTCACTGTCACTGTCAGTATTCAACTCGCCGAAAGCGCTCGCCAACAGAAAATGGTTTGCAGAAACGAATGAAGACGGATAATAGAAGGTATGATAGTCCATGGAAAATGTTCACACACTAAAAAGGTGATAAGGGGACAGGACGTCCCCTCTCGTCTTCATGATAGCCCTGAAGATGGCTTAAAATGTAAGCCCAAATGTCGGCAGATAATTATTTTTTTTAAATACACATTTTTTTAATTTGAATTTTCTTTTTTATCTACCTTGACCAAACCTCAACAAAAATCATCTAATAAAAATGTGATAATTTAGCCTAATATTCAAAGCTAACAATTAAAACATTTGTTCACGTAGGCTTCGTCGGTCGTCAGATGTATTTACCATTTCATTGGTTGGACCGAGTCAAATTGTTGTTATTTGCCGAGCTTTCGCACATCATGTGATGGCTTCTCCAGGGCTGAAAAGAGAATGAGAGTTGTAAAATCTTGGTGTTATTTGACGAGCTTTCGCACATCATGTGATGGCTTCTCCAGGGCTGAAAAGAGAATGTGTGAAAAGTGGTGTCGAACAGTCACCCGATGGTAATGAACTTCCACAAAACAAAGAAAAAAAGAATGAGGATGCGATTACTAGTGATGAAACAGAATGTTTTCTTCCCAACAAGAAGCTGAATAGCAAACTTGAAATGAGGAGCCTTCTTCTCTTTTCAGCCCTGAAGAAGCCATCACATGATGTGCGAAAGCTCGGCAAATAACAATAATTTGACTCGGTCCAACCCGGAAGATGAAATGGTAAATTAAAACATTTGTTTAAATTTTTGTAGGATTTATTTTTTTGCTTTTGTAAACATGATAGAAAATACATGTTAGACTTAAGTATTAAATTTAATAGTTATTATGTTTAATTAATTAATGTGTAATCAACTAGATTGAAAAAGGATTAATATAGGAATAAAAAAGAAATGAAAGCGAACTTCTGACATATTTATATTCTTAATTTATTAATATATATCTTCATTTTTATTTAGTTACTGGTAATGAAATAATAAAAAATACTAAGAAACAAAAAATAATGGCAACAAATAAATGCATGAGAAATTTTGGCTCACTATGATAGACCTCATAGGAGATTGTAATTATCAGATGGAGCGAGAATAGGAAACTATCAGAAATAAGGAAAACTCAATGATAATTAACTATCATGGCAAAAACGCCCAATACCAAAGTATTTTTCTCTTACTTTTCAGTATTGAATATTCTATGTGGAGGTTTTCTTTATGGATTTGCAGTGAGAAGATGTATAGATGGCTTTTGTGTTATATAACATGTTGAAAGTGTTTAGTGTTTGCCACTTTGTTGACATCCGAATTTGTGACATGACTTTTGTGGCTAATTCCTTCATCGTGCACTGTTGATTTAGACTCTTCAATAGTCATTCAATTCCTCTCTCTGCTCCCTTGGGATTCATTGCTTTTCAGGGATAGAGGTGTTGTATCAAAGAATACAATAAAAAATGGTATTGTATCCCTTGGGCTTTGGGAATGAATGGAACCAATTCATTCCCTTGAAGTTCGTAACCTCCTTTGGCGTCCTCTTTCTTTTAGTAAATCCCGAGGGGGGCAAAATTTTGGATATCCTAAGAATCATCCTTGATGTCTCCTCATTTTTACTCTCACTCTCAGGGACTTTCCTAACGGAAAATAAATGTTAGGGGAAAATTATGGGGTACGACTAATTAAGTTTCTACGAAAATTTTATAGTGCACCCAATATCTGAAGGTCCCTCGACACTTACCGCCTCGAGACTGATATACTGCCTGGAACACCAACGTCGTCACCATACGGGCAGGTTAATGATCTCCGGCCAGCCAATGTTCTGAGATCTGGAATATCCGCCCCTTTCCCTCGCTATGTAAGAAACCCCCCTTCGCAGGGGCAATCAGATCTTGGGCGCACAGAAGGAATCACAGAAAATATTATTCATATTTTCTCTACCTTGGGTAGCTAATGGAATAATATTTACTTTTGTCACATACATAATTTAGTTCTTCTTAGTGCTTCAATAAAATTATACGAACAATAGCCAATATGAATGGCTGCCTGGCCAGGGACTGATAGTCTGCTCAATGGTGACCAGTTAAGTAAATTATAACAACCATTTTACCATTGATCTTACCTTCGCTACTCCGATATAATCCCACATATTCCTCAGAGAGTTAACTATGTACTGAAGGCTCCTCATTTCAAGTTTGCTATTCAGCTTCTTGTTGGGAAGAAAACATTCTGTTTCATCACTAGTAATCGCATCCTCATTCTTTTTTTCTTTGTTTTGTGGAAGTTCATTGCCCTCGGGTGACTGTTCGACACCACTTTTCACAGTATCTTTAACGAGATTCTTCTCCTTAGTTTGTCCAACAACATTCTGAAAAGAAAATACTGATTAATTAAGGATTATATATTTTATTAAGTTAATAAAACTAAAAGGAATATTAAACCTTATAAAAGGAAAACATAAATCATCTAGTTTGCAGAGATTGTTTTATTATTATTATTATTATTTCAAATTAATATTTTCTAGTTTTTATAATTTCTATTCATTATTTTTCCTTAAGGTGTAGTATTGATTTTTTGGGTTACCACGGATTTTTTCGGTTTATAATTTTTTAAGACCAAAAGAGTATTTTTATGAGTATGTAGCACAGAAAGATAGCACATTAAGTTTCAAATGGTTCTCAATGAAATTGTTCTGTTTAGTGAGAGTAAATAAAATGTATATAAATAAGCACAAGTGACGTCAGAATAAATTTCAATTTCTAATACAATACCATTTTCTTCTTACCTCCCATTCAACCAAGGGTCTTGAAGGGAAGGTAAAGAGTTGAGTCGAGGGAAATACTTGCTCATTGAACTGTTTGAATCGGAATTAAATTTCAGTGTACAGTAACTAATCGAGAACAATAGAGTTTTTTTTTGTTATTATTAATTGCCAGACATAGTATTATATAATTAAACAAAAACACAAACAAACACGCGTTTGTGAAAGTATATTGGAGGATGTGTGCGTCTGTGGGCAGAACATAAGAAAAAATGGCGGACGACTCCGATAAAGTGTTATTAAATTCTCTGGCATTTCTTTTTTTACTTCTATTACTCAAATTAAAGGTAGTACTGGTAAGAAATCGGAGCTAAGTATAGCTGATTCAGAAAATTAATTGAATGTGGTATTTTTAAAAAAATGAAGAAACAACTTACACATTTAGGTGGAGAAAAGAATAATTAAGCTGCTTCTGTCAGGCCATACGCGGAGGTTGCAGCTAAGAAGGTAACTTAGTTACTTACATACTATAAATAATGTAATTACATAAATTAGTTCAAAAACAATGAGTACTTTTAAGTCATTTGTGTCCAAGTATGGGAACAACAGTGATAACAAGACATGATAACTGAGAGATAATGTTGATCTTAAAGAACTACTTGTAGCTATAAGGAGTTTTAAAAGTATTAGTGGGGTAAAATTATGATTGAGACAAATAATAAGGAAGATATATAAATAAATTGTAAATGATTTAAGGAAAAATGTGTTAATTCACGTTAGGGTAGGGAAGAAATTGTAGCCCAGGTTAATTGAAGTTTATAAAAACAAAAGAATAAACATGACCAGCTTCTAAATCGGACCTGATATCTGAAGATAGCTTCCCGTTATATCTACATTTTTATCTTTAGTTCTTCACAGAACCATATTAGATGAATTATGTCTAGTGTTTTATCATCGTTATGTACATAAAACACGAGTATTTATTAATTATAATAGACTAAGTGGAACATGTACTCTTTCTTATGAATATACGGCCTTTTCATAAGGAGACAGAGAAATTAAAAAACAAAAAACCATTTATATCTTTGTATGTGCAATAATAGTGCATAAATTCTTAATTAATAAATAGTAGAGTTGTACATAAATTGTTTTTTTATTAACGGTTATTAACTAAGTATTTAACGTTTCCTTGACAAAAGTAAGAATGGGTTGATTTATGGGAGGCTGGTATAAATCAGACTTGTTAGAGAAAAGTGGTTTAAGTAATCTACTTTTAAAAAACTTTAACAACTAAATCATTCTTTAAATATTCGGTAAAAATAATGTTACAAAAGTAATTATTAAAAAATTATTTTCTAATTTAAAAAAAATTGGTGCTACCCCCTAATTTTTTATCCCACGCGGAAGATTATATGTTCAAAATGTGTATAACCTCAAAAACAACAATGCTGTTAAATATAGCTCTAATTCCAATCCTTCACTAATGGTTATTATCTCAGAGACAAATACATTTTTGTGGCTAATTCGCTAAGCTCAACTCGTGCCTGATTTGTTTTTCATTGATATTTTTATTTTGAAATTAAAAATATTTGAATAGAGTGGCATAGATTTAAGGTGAATTTGGAGTAAGAACTCATACACTCGAAGAAAGAACAAAAAATATTAATTTTAGCCCTGCTATTTTTTGTTCACGGCTTATATTACATAATCCTTGAAATTATAATATGTAAAAATATAAATGGAATAAAATTTAAATATAATATCAAGAGACAGGTACAAAAGAAGCCATAAACACAATTTCTATATAATTTGTCAGTTAATATTTATTTCTCAAATTCGAGATTCTTATTTAAATTGGCATCAATTGGTGTTTTATACATTCAAGAGTATTCCTTATACTGAATTACAACTAGTCAAAGTAGTTGAGAGACAACTGATAAATTTAAGTTAAAATTTACATAGTTATTTAAAATTTTCAATAAAAATTGGTTGATTGGCAAGTTAGTATGTTGTGATGTGGATTTTATGGTAGTTCACACTTATGCTTATCCAGAGAAGAGGACATTTAAATTTTTTTACTTAACATAGAGTCGATGAAAAGGGAAGTAGGTGACGTGAGACCAAACCTGTACGGGAAGGGGACAAGTGAAGGAAAAAACCTGCTTCCCTTTGTCAGAGAAGGTTTAATAAAAAATCGTTATAACAATCTTCTAGGCCTTCCTCCACCCTTCCAGGAATTTATAAAAGCAGCACGCTAGTGGCCCCCTTAGTCAGTGATAAGTTCCGAGTGACAGATTCCGAGTCAGATCACGTGCCTCAGACCTCGGACTGTTCATAGCTTTTGCAGTCCCGGTACAGGGAAGTGATAAGTGACAGTAATTAGCAAGTTCCTTTGAGGCCTCTAGGTAAGTAAGCACATTTAATTTATTTGTATATATTTGTGATTAGCTGTAAGTAATTTATTTATTATATTAATTAGTTAGTAAGGGCAGTAGGTTAGATTGTTATATGTTAATAGTAGGGGAGCATAGTTGTCATAATAAAATAATTTTTATCTTTGGTTTTAATTACACTGGGGAACAAATTAAAACCCAATTTCTGTTGAGTTAGATCTTTTAGTTAGTTGTTTTCTATAGAATTAGGCATGCTGGTTTCAAAACTGTTTTTAGTTGTCTTCCACCACGTCACGTTCGGTTTCTTTGTGGGCGGGGCACATGCTGGTCTAGACCTGCCTGTTTAGTTACGTCTGTTATACTATGGTGAAACGTTGTGTGTTGGTAAGCTGTATTTAGTATTTCGGTACGGAAGTGTACAAACTACATAGTATGTTTGAACAGAAACGTTTCCGTGCGAAAACAACTCCGATTCGTTTTGTTATATATGTGGCTGTTTTAACATTCCCAGTCAAAGGACAGACATCAGCACATTTTTCAGACAAGCATATTTTGCCTATTTTAAAGTGAAAGAAACTTGGGGATCAAGATAAAGCATGGGCACCTCATAAAGTGTGTAAACAGTGTGTTGAGGGTTTGCTGATGTGGACCAAGGGAACATGTGCTAAGCTTCCATTTGGTATACCTATGATTTGGCGCGAGTCCAAAGATCATTTAAGTGATTGTTACTTTTGTATAGTGAAAAAATCCGGGATATAACAAAAAACAAAAGTAAAATAGAGTATTCTAGTTGGTAAACTGACGGTAGTCAGCTTTAAGCATTCAACCGAAGTCCCCGTGCCAGTTTTCAATGAATATCCCTCTTTGGAAGAAGAGGAATACGGATATGATGCAGATGAAAGCGACTATAACGATGAAGATTCCGACATTAAAGATAACTCCGTACATAAGAGATTCGAACAACAAGAGCTAAATTATTTATTACAAGATTAGGGACTATCCAAAAAAGCTTTAGAGCTCTTAGCATCACGACTCAATGAGAAAAATGTGCTTAAAAATGGAGCCAAAGTATCCGATTTTCGAACACGGGAAAGGGCATTTCTTCAGTACTTTCAACGTGATGGTGGGTTTGTGTTTTGCCATAATGTAGGTGGTTAAATGGAAGAATTTGAAATTTCAAACTATAAAGCAACTGACTGGCGACTGTTTATAGATAACTCAAAGCGCAGCTTGAAGGGTGTTCTCCTCCACAATGGAAATTTATTTGGTTCAGTTTGGCCATTCAGTTTGTTTGCGTGAAGAATATGACACCATAAAGAAAGTCATTGATCTGTTGCAATATCACATGCACCAATGGATCATTTGTGTTGAACTTAAAATGGTCTGCTCCCCACTTGGTCAACAACGTGGATACACAAAGTGTCCCTGCTTTTTGTGTAAGTGGGACAGCAGAGCTCGTGCGCAAAATTGGGTGCAGTCGAATTGGCCGCCAAACCCGGACCTTAGACCAGGTGATCCAAACATCGTGCATCAGCCACTTGTCGACAGAAAGAACATTATATTTCCACCTCTGCATATAAAATTAGGTCTCATGAAGCAATTCGTTTAAGCTTTGCCAACTGAAGGAGACTGTTTCAAGAACTTCGTGTCGAAATTTCGTAGCCTGTCATTTAAAAAGATAAAGGCCGGTGTTTTTGATGGTCCACAGATTCGACAGCTTCTTGCAGACGAACATTTCGTGGTAACAATGTCAGAAATTGAAAATAATGCTTGGTTGACATTCAAAAACATTGTTAAAGACTTTCTTGCAAATACACGAGCATTGAATTACTCCGAAATTGAAAAGCATCCAAAAGCTAGGTTGCAACTTAAGTATTAAATTGCATTTTTTACACAGCCACCTTGCTAATTTTCCGGGCAATCTTAGTGCAGTGAGTGATGAGCAGGGTCAGCATTTCCATCAAGATTTGAGGGTTATGGAAGCAAGGTATCAAGGTAGATGGGACTTACATATGATGGCTGACTATTGTTGGAGCATCAAGCCCGAATGTACACAAACTAAACACTCCAGAAAAAACTACAAACGCAAATTTTTAAGTACTGTTCATTAATTACACAATTTTATATGTATGAACTCGATTTAACTTACATTAAATGTTTTGTAAACTGTATATTTGGTACGTTTTAACATTATTTTCTTTTAAATGCATGATTTTTATGATTTCTGAGGATATCCTGTAGTTTAAAAAGTTGACGTGATAGACAAAATCTGAGGTTATACTCAGATTCAGACGCCAGATGTGTTTCCCCAGTGTTATTATTGACCCGTAACCCATAACAATAGTAATTCAAGTCTTTATATATTTGTGAATAATCAGTATACAATTATCTTATTACATGTTCCGTATCCTGTTTCCCCTCTTTGTGCATTTTTATTATTTCTTCCCAAATATCTCTAGCTGCTATCTTGGCAAGAGCCTCTCCTTGGTCCGCTAGGAATTGTATGTCACAAGCTGTGTGCAACTTCTGCCTGAGAGCTTCCTCTTTTTCGAAATATTTGTCGTAAGTCATTCTCAGTACGTCCTCCATATTTGCTATCTCTCGTGCAGCGTCCCTGGCCTCCTTCTGGCTCATCGCCAGCCTCAAAAAAAGTCTCATTCCAGGTTCACATTTTTCCATGAGGGCCTCAAAATTAGGGAAGTCCGCACTCTCTAAATCAGGATACCTACAAATAATAATGGAACATTTTTATGGCATGCTGTACTTAATCGGACTTTCTATTTTTTTTTTTTTTTACAATAGTACTTTCATAAGTACTAATCAGTCAGAAGAAATTATGAATTCTATTAAATATAAATAATAACAAAAATTACAAAGAACTCCCAACTTGTGTCTTATCCCTGCTTATTTTGAAATTCAGAAAAATAAACAAGATTATTTTGAGACAGGCATTAAATTTCATCACTATTCGTTTTCAAATGAAATATATCTTTACACTGTGGTGAACCATTCCGACAAAGCTTTTTGGCATATACTCCACTCTTAAAGCGGACTTCTGAACAAGTCCCAGGTCTTTGACAAAGTCTAGTAGGTAGGACTTCTCTTCAAACTCAAGCCTATTATCAGAAACATATTGCCTCACAAAAAAAATTTTTCTTTGTACTGTGCACACCTGAGCTGTCTTCTCACTTCAGCGAGTCAAGTCAGGAGTTGGCATAAGTTGCATGGTTTAATTCTGGCTCAACTTGTTTACGTTACTTATAAACTATAAATCTCCACTTAACTTTGAAACCGAGGTTAAAAAAGACAAGACCATGATCACACAAAAGACAAGCTCTCTTTCTTCAGATTTACCTTTACCTTTATGAAGGAGGATCTAAAGAATCTACAAATATCAAGCTTTTTCCCATTTCAGTGCTACCTCATATTTTGAAACATTTGTGTAAATTTGCTGAAAATTTTAGAAATGTTTTATGAAAAACAGCTTATTTCAGTTCAAAGAATAACTAATAGTAACTCCTTGAAAATTTCATGAAAATTTGGGTGTAGGTTAATTCAAACTAATAAATTATCAATTTTGCTTAAGTTTGGGTGTGTTAATTCAACCATGATAAAATACTTATTTTAGTCATATGAGAATAAGTTCTAAACGAATATCACCAGCATAATTTGGGGAGTTTGCTTGGAATCTTAGGCGCATAAATTCCAAAACATGCTCCATATTCTGGCCATCCATTATAATTTAACTCTCCAAACCTTTGGATGGATTACCGCAAATGCTGCATTTCATCATGATTCCCATTGTTACAACAGCATTCTTCAGTGAAATAACACTCTTCTAGACTGCTGCAAGCAACTGCCTATGATGTCAATGTTGTCTATAAATCCAAGGATGGATTCGATAGTTGGATGGAGTCGTTATCTGCATCCTTGATCTCTCATGAAAAAATATATTCTCTGGCATAGACTAAAGTAATTACTAAAAAAATATATATATATAACCAAGAAAACCAAGAACTTTCAAATTTTATTAGATATCCTGGTTTATAAAACTTACATATCACATATGATGCAATTTAGAAAGAAGAATTTAAAAAAATGACTTCTTTTTAGAGATAAAGAAAAATAGTTGTTAGAAATAAGAAAAGATTTTTGTTTTGGATTCTTCAATTATATCAATAAAGATAAGATATTGATGATCCCATTTTAGATGTTTCCCATCCTCTTCAACATGGTCAATTATTAACCAACTTACTTTTTATTGTATTGAGTAAATTTATCATGCAAAATTTCAAGTTAAAGATGACAATTATAGATTTTAATAAGCAGGTATGCATATTTGGATTCTAGTGGCAAAGTTGTGAAGCTTAAAACAATCTGTCCTTATTGGGAAAATATTGCTAGATGGGTTTAAAACCAACCTGACTAATAAATCATTTCTGGTATCTAGAAATATTTTAACAATGGAAAAAAAATAGATCTAATTGGTTTTGAGTCCAAATGCCTGTATAATATAGTGATTTAAAAGTAAACATTGGAACATTATCGCCAAAAAGGAAATGTTAAAAATCAGCAAATATTAAATTAATGTAAATTACTATTCAATGATTCTGTAAAATAATAATAACCTGAATAGGAGTTGACCTTTAGCTACATCCACTACATGACTTAAGTCAACCATTCCCCATACAGGGATCTTCACTATGTTCTCCAAAGGGAATCCTCCAACCTTTCAACAGTAATTGAAATAAATTATAAGTACATTGGAATTATTAAATATGTCTATAAATTTAATGATGCCCCTTACTTTTAATTGATTCAATGTGAACTTAATCAAATTCAATTTAATTAAAAAAAGGTGAGTGAATAAGCAAGACATATATCAGTTTTGGAAAGAGGATGAAATATTTTCTTGTAAAAGAATTTCGAATTGTAGTTAGTATGGGTAAGAGGGAAGGAGTGAAGAAGAATGTAGTATACAGTTGAAGGAAAATATTGTGAGGTAGTGGGTCATAAACAAAGGGGGGAGATTTAACTTATTAATTAACCTGTAATAATTAGGACATGGCAGTCCCCTCTTACAATTCAAAAGATAAAAATTATATATGTTTTTTCATACTAAAACATACCATCAGCACGAAATGATAAAAAAAAGTAATTCAGTTAATTACATATTAAAATAAATCAGTTTATGAGAGAGTGATATAAACGACAAGATTTATTAAATATCAAGTGGTATATATCCTCTTATAGGAATGAGAATTACCTCTAGTATAAAACGTTATTAGTAATTTTAAGCATAAAAAAACATAAAATCAGCATTTAGAATAAGGACATAGCATTTTAATATAAAATAATCCTATATATTATAGCATTATAATTAATAGTAACTATTTAGTAATGCTTAAATCTGTTTATATTACTGAATATAGGTATTAATTAATGAATCATTATTGAATAATACTGATAATAATAATATATTATTGAAGAAGTCAATCACATAAAAGTATGTATTAACATACTTCTCCCATTAGGGAGAAAAAAAAAAAAATAGTGAATAAGGCAAAGGTAGAAGAATACTGCAAATATGTATGAGGGAGGATTTCAGAAGAAAGAGATTGTTCTTTGCAAGTAATTTTCGATAATAGTCCCACATGCTAAAGATATAGTTGTAATAAATCATTTCATTATTTATTTAATAAGAGTTTAAACTTAATCTGAAAGAGAACAGCTCACCTACCTGTGAAATGTAAGTCCTGACTTCTGAGGCAAGATAAGAAGTGACCACTGCCACATTCTTTGGGTTGACGGAAACTCCTCGGTCTAGAAAAGAGGTGGCATTGAAGCAGGCATTGTCCATTGAAACAAACACCACCTTGGTCTTCTTCGGTAGATACTTGTTGCAGAGGACTCCATATACCCCGTACAGCACCCTTTCCCCATAGAGGTACTTTTCCACATCCATCTCTTCAGTCCTGGCATAACTTTACATTAGGCTACTTTCTATGAAATATGATTTCTGCTAAACCGTAGATCCAATACCTACGGTTTTCCCTATTTTACTTGGGAATAAAATCCCATCTATCATCAAAAGGATAGATATTTGATTCAGCTACTGCTTTTGGATTTCTTGGTTCCATAACGAAGTAAAGAAAAGATAAATAAATAAACTATTTCTCTACTTCCTCTATTAGAGGTCAGTGTTTATTAATGTCATTAATTTGGAAATATTCTGCCAACAATATGCCTGATTTTATAAGAAAAATCAATTTGTTGGCGGTACTGATTCCCAGTTAATTAACTCTCTTAAAATTATAATAATAATTAGTTCCAAGAAATCCATATGTGTGGAAAATGCAGCACATGAGACTTATTATTGACAAATAATATGTCTGATGAGTCGCAAATGAAAATAATTTCAAATTAAAAACTGTCACTTCCTACACTTACCCTACTTAATTTTAAAAAAATATATAAAACATTATTATTTGAAATTAACGTCATAATAGCTAAAATAAACTAATATTAAAATACAATTTCATATATATACAAATACAGTGTGCATATAATAACATACAGTCAAATTTATATAACATAATTATAACATAAACAGGTTTATAAAAAAATAATAGGATGTAGAGTCATTTCTTTGTCCTCAAATTATCTTAAATTCTTTTAAATTTAACTGTGAGAGGTTGTGTTGTAGTTATAAAGAAATTTCTGATTTTTTGGTAAATTTGTGGGGCTCTTTTAAATGTTAGAGGAAGTTCATGGTAGAATTGCAGAGAATTATTGACTTATCCTACAGTATTCAGTCCCAAGTAACTCTTGGTAAAATATTTATTAATTTTTTCATGCTTGTTGAGATATAGTATATTTATATATTCTTTTCTTTTCCAACTATAGATATATTATGCCACAGAATTAATACGAAATTCACATTATTTGAAATACACTTTTATTAAAAAGGAATTATTATAATATTGAATATAAGTTAAATTGGCACTCAAGACTTTTTCATATATAACATACTATTCAGGTAATTTCATTAAATTCCTAACTGATAATTTATTTAATTTAATGTTTTATTCCTTTATTGAGCTCATTGTTAATATTAACTAGATCACAAACTCGATAATTGGAAGTTTCTATTGAGGTTACATAATAAGAATCGAATTTTACAATAAATGATGTTTTACTTCAACACATACAACTATCAAAGGAAATATAATATATAAAAATATATACACACACACACACACACACACACACACACACACACACATATTTATATAATTAAGTGTAAGCATATTCCTACAAATTCCATCATTCATTGTTAAAAGTAGGTTTTTCTTTTTTTCTGTGTGACTTAACAATAACTTCTGTTGGTTGAGAGCTTCATAATGAATATATTTTATGTTAAGTTCCCTCAATATAATTTCGAAGTCTGTGTTATGATTTTAACATAACTTAATGGGGAGGAAATGAAACATTGTGGAAGATTAATTCGTCTAACACTTAAATGCCCAAAACATGAATTACACAAGAATTATAATATGTTCGTGGTGTGAGATCGGTCAGTGCGCAAAGGATTTTGAGATACAACCAAACGTTTGTAAAAGAATATGAACAAACTTTAATCTTTTCTACGAATCAGCGATGCCCGGAAAATACATATATTTGTCAGTCTACAGGAAGAGTTATCTATTACTCACAACAGGGATGCCCAATACTAGTGTAACTCAAAAGTTTGTTTGTGGGGAGAAATATATCGGTGTGCACAGGATTTTGCGTTAGTACTATAGGTGTGTAAACAAAGTCGGATCGAAAGTTAATCTGTCTTACACATCGGCGATGCCAAAAAGATAAATATATGAAACAATATGTCGGTGTGTACATTTTATATTAAAACATTGAGAGTGAAAATGGGATTTGATCGAAATTTAATTCGTTTGACACAGCAAGGGTATACATAAGTGCGTAGCTCAAATGTAGCTAGCTCTATGGACGTGGGTCGGGTAAGATCGTTGACCTAAATATTGTGTGGTAAAAACATGGGACCTTAAACGAAATTTGATAAAGCAGCAATCTACTTTATTCGTAGGAATGCTATAACTCTAAAGTAACACTATGTCTGGTGTTCTGGGAGTCTATTTACCGGTGATCACAGACTTATGTGAAAAACCTAGGGAGAGCCAAGTAAAAATGAACAGGTAATCTATTTTATCCATTGGGAATGAACAAAACGCGTTATTCAAAACTAGCAGTAATGTCGAAGCTTAACTCGGAATTGGTATAAAGCCCTCCAACTTTTATTATGTTCGATTATGAGGCTCATATGTGTATATCCATGATATATTTAATCTTATTATGATTTAAAGAAAGATGTGGTTTTTTCAAAGTAAATCCAATAATGATTTAATTACCTGAAATTATCTCCAAGAAATATAAGGATATCAGTGTCTTTGACCAGTTCTTCGAAGTTTTTGGCAATCTTTACAAATCCATATCCCATTCTATTTTCCAAGATATTAAATTTCTTCTGAATTTCTTTCAATTTGTCGTACCTCCCTTCAAAGCGGTCAAACAGCCTTATTATAAGACCGTCCTAGAAGGAATGAAACGAATTATTACGTACATCTAAAATTTAGAACTATATATTTATTCCCAAGAACTATTTTTCCCTTAAAACGATTCCATTTCTAACAGGCCATCTATAGGAGCTCACCAATGCAGACTTTACTACCAATAATTCCTACTCTATCTCCCTGCCAACAGTTATTTTACTGTATTGGTTATTTTTAATTTTTTCTATAGATTTTAATATTTTTGGGGAAAATATTTTCAATTAAATTTAATACAACTACATATTAAATTGATAATTTTTTTCTATTTGCATTGATATAATTTTTTTTATTATAAAATTTAGTGATTCGATTTGTGCACTATAAAGCAATAAATGTAATTTAAAATTCTAAACAATATTATTTTATCAACAATTGAATCGATTTGTCTATTATTCTTTATAACTTACATGTGTTTTATTAAATTTAGCTTAAGAAGCACATCTAATATAATTTTTTTTATAAAAGCGATTTACAATTATGTTTTTAAGTGTACATTAATTAATTAGTATGTTTTTCATTGTATATAATTTTATTACACATGATTTGTTTTATATATAAATAAATATTATAGGACTCCATATACCCCGTACAGCACCCTTTCCCCATAGAGGTACTTTTCCACATCCATCTCTTCAGTCCTGGCATAACTTTACATTAGGCTACTTTCTATGAAATATGATTTCTGCTAAACCGTAGATCCAATACCTACGGTTTTCCCTATTTTACTTGGGAATAAAATCCCATCTATCATCAAAAGGATAGATATTTGATTCAGCTACTGCTTTTGGATTTCTTGGTTCCATAACGAAGTAAAGAAAAGATAAATAAATAAACTATTTCTCTACTTCCTCTATTAGAGGTCAGTGTTTATTAATGTCATTAATTTGGAAATATTCTGCCAACAATATGCCTGATTTTATAAGAAAAATCAATTTGTTGGCGGTACTGATTCCCAGTTAATTAACTCTCTTAAAATTATAATAATAATTAGTTCCAAGAAATCCATATGTGTGGAAAATGCAGCACATGAGACTTATTATTGACAAATAATATGTCTGATGAGTCGCAAATGAAAATAATTTCAAATTAAAAACTGTCACTTCCTACACTTACCCTACTTAATTTTAAAAAAATATATAAAACATTATTATTTGANATATATATATAGAGAGAGAGAGAGAGAGAGAGAGAGAGAGAAAATGAAACAGCAATCAAGAACATGTGAGATGGAGATTATTAGATGTTTTTTTGTTGGGATTCGGTCAAGGTAGATCCAAAAAATACAAGTTAAAAAAAAATGTATTTTTAAAAATGATCTGCCAATGTTTCGGCTTACATTGTTAGCTGTCTTCAGGGCTGTTGAAATACAATGTCATAAAAATACAAATAAATGTAAAAATTATAGATTTACAATATTATGATATAAAATTTCCATAATAAAATGTAATGTGATATCGAAAGTATGAATGTAGTAAACTATGTAGAAGAATTCAGCATGCAGAAAACAATTAACCACACATAACCATACATCGTCATGAAGACGAGAGAGGACGTCCTCTCTCTTGGTTCACATTTTCATGACTGAGCGGAACGGTTTTTGAAAAATTACAGGTAAGGGTAGCACATCTGTCCCTCTGCCTTACCTCTTTCTTCATGGCGACTACTTGATCCAGCTCCTGGAGTGAGATGTCTCTGGCCACTCCGTACTCACTGCTCATGAACTCGAAGTAGGGGAAAAGACCTCCGATGAGTACCTTCGGGCCTCCGGGGCGATGCAATTCGTACCAGCACAGCACAGGCTCGTGGACTTCTTCCCACATCTCTTCTCGGCAGAGTTCACCCACCCACCTCTGACGAACAAATTTTAAGACTCAACTATTGTTATCAATTAGTTTTTTTTTGTTCATTTATTGCTAATAAAATTATTAATTGACAATAAATATTTCTTGATAGCCTAAGAGGACCCGTTCTGATCTTCCACGCTGGTGAGGCACGGCCTAGGTAGGATTTTATCGAAAAATACAAGACAGTACTATGGGTGTATAGAATAGCACTTCGCTATATTAAAAAAAAGAAAAAAAAGAAGCATTTAGGCATTTCTAACGTTTTATAACGAATGGTCTCAAATATTCTATTGAAAAAATAAGTTACTTTCCTTTAGATTGGTTGGATTTCAGAAGTTAAATTGATATCTGGCAATTTTGGTAAGTGAGGAACTGTTTATAAATTGAATGTATCATCAATATGATCACAAACAGAATATGACTATAAGTATAATATGTGAGTATAAGATATGAGAATATTATATACGATTATATGATATTTAATGATTGTATTGAAAAGTCTTTTAATTGTAGAAACTCACGAACTTGAAAAAACAGGTGATCTAAGCAATCCCTATATCTACCCTTTCGCCTTATTTTTTTAGAGGATTGTTTTGAAGAGACTCCCTCCCCCGCGAATTTTAGTGAAGCAAAAATTCATGTTACAATTATAAAGTAAAAAGGATCTTCAATAATGTCATTCATTCTCAACATTTATTGCATTACTTCTATGTGTTAGGTATAAACATGTGTTTTCTATAAAAGCCGACCTGGAGGGTTTGGACGGCCTGGTCCACCGTGCACACCCTCGTTCACAGGCAAGGCAATTCACTAAAGACTTATCAAGATGGAGTTGACATGAGCTGGAAGTCGATTACGGAGCTCTCCGTTTGTGTCTCCTCCTTCATGGCTGCATCCCAATCGCGTTCTGGAACGCGATCTCCATCATGTTTTTGCTTTTGTTTTCTTGCTCTCTTCTTTCGCACTCTTTTCATCAATACCCCACATAAATGGCATTAATGACCAAAGAGGTTGGCATGCCAAAAAAAGAAAAAAAACACATGTGTTTTCATCTAAAATTAATTTACGTGAGCATAGTTTAATTTACTGTAGTAAAGACCCGGTGATTAATTTTTAAACAACTGAAACACATGCGCACACACAAATATATATTGAATCCCGATTAATGTATGCATTTCTATCAAATAATACAATTTAATCATATCAGAAATTCTTCGTTTCTTTGGATTTCAAATTCTACCGTAATAATAACCTAGAACCGACATTACGGTATAACTGTATACAATACTTTGAAAGGTTTTTCGCAGACGTTTTTTTGTAAAAGAGTTGTGTAAGGAGAACGAGGATGAATTGGCGATTAAATCATTGGTAGAAAGTTATGCGGTCTCTTGAGAAGGGTTCCTTGAGCGCTGTCGGTATGTAAAAAACAAAACTTCTCGATACAAATTTTTTTTTTTATATTCTATTTTACAAGAGCATCCTTGATATATACACGAAATATCCTTGATATTTTTGGTAAAAAAAAAAAAAAAAAAAGTATAAAATCGGCCCTTTTGCTCTTTAGACTAGAGAAGGGTTGATCTGTCGATAAGTGGAAGGGCAAACTTTTTTTCTGGCTGCAAGAAATCCGTTTAAAATAAAAAATTGGGGAGTACGTAGAGCTTCAAACTAAATTTAAAGCAAAAATCTATCTTGCCCAATATTAACAGATCAAACAGACGGAAAAAAAAAAATCCACTGCTGAAAGCAAAAATTCTAACTGCATGTCAAGAATAAGGAATTCTATCAAAATATTCTCTGTTTAAAAAAAAAAAGTTTAATTTGAAAAGGAAATAACTCATTTACAAAAGATGATATTTATTTAGCAATATTCTTAAAGAATTTTCAACCATTTATTTAAATTAGTCATAAGTTATTATTTAAAAGTTTCTCAACTCTAAAACTACTTCACTTTTTTCCCTTTCCTTTAAATAGCTTCAACATTGTACTATTTTGATATATATGTGTGTTTGTGTGGAGAAAAGTTGATTGGTAAAACAAGACATTAATACCTGAAAACTCTCTGCCGGTTTTGGAAAAGTCCTAAAATGGAAAGGAGGATATACACTCTTGGCCATCACTGCAAGGTGTATTGCCAGGGCAAATTCCCGGGTCTCGGGTGAGCCTGCGATGCAGACCACTCTCATCTTGAATTCTGTTTGAAGTTAGCTCCTTGACAGTCAGAGAGACTTTCAAATACAATGGTAGGTTGATTCACTAGACATGTGGTTAACACACTCAGTTTTAAACGAACTATTTCAGGTTAATAATTGTAATTTGCAGTTAATGATTCACATTGCATATGAAACCGAGAATAATTATACCAAACTAATCTATATTCCCCTCTCAACAGGGGTGGTTTCAGCTTGATCAGTAGGAGATGAGATCTAATTTAGTGTTCTATGATAAATTTATTCCTAAAATATATAAAAATCGAAATGGATTATAAGAAACTAGTGGCATTTGTGAAAATCATTATTGTGGCCACAGAATTGGAGGAAATTCTACCCATGCGGAACTCTACCTGTCCAATGAAGAGCTTAGAATACTTAAAGCCACGGTGTTTGTCTGCAAAGTAGATGAGAACAATGAGGCATAAAGCAGTATGATATTTCTATTTTAAATTTTTGTCTTTATCTAAGCTTTGATTTCAACAAAATATAAATTCCTTCAGAAGTTAGCAATGAAAAGCTTAAGTAACGACTTTAGTTTCAATATTTAAAAATAAGAGCCCCTGCACAACAGACAAAATTACATTCTTAAATGTATTTTTTAATATACGGTTTTTAAAACATTACAGTTTACACTTATTTTGTTTTAGATATTTTGTTCGTGTAAGGGAAAATTAGTATTTAAAATTTTAGTTTCCCTCTAAACTCCCTCACTTTCTCAACCGTTTCCAGCCATAAACAACCTCATTTATAGGGTCGGCAATGATCTGTTAAAATAATTCAGAAGTCGCATTATGGTATTATTCTACGGGAAATCTGCTGAAAGAGAAGTCCCTGTTTGTTTGTCTTTCCCTGAACCCTTTCCCCCGTTACCACACATGCCAATTGCTAGTGAGCTCATTACCAAATTCGGTATTTGAGCATTGAGCACCTATCCTGGGCTCGCCAAGAAAAAAATTTCAAATACCGAATTTGGTTTCTACAAATTAAAAAAGCGAGTGTGTGTATTTATAATTTGAAATTTTGAACGGTCCTTATTTTGTGACTTCTCCCATGGAAGATTTGTGAAGAATGGAAAACATTTTTTAAAGCATGTCTTGATTATTCATTTGAATAGCTAGATCTTTTCCACTATACGTAGGCAAGAAAAAGCCTTTCCTGTGATTGCTACTTTTGTGACGTCATTTTACGCAACAGTTATCCACTACCATGCTCAAGAAGAATAGTTTTCCAATATTTGAGGATGGTTGGAAATATTTGACGCTGAAGAAAGTAGATGAGAACAATTTTGGACTACTGTAAGAAGGTTTTTGTCAGAAGTAACCTACAACTTATGACTGAGATTGCAGATGTGCAAGGTTTTGTTCCCTTTTTGTGGAATTGTGGGAAATTACCAGAACAGGATATCCGTTATTATCTTCCCGTGGGAGTGGCGCCACTCAGCAAACTTCGGTACTACCCTTCTAGGTCGCTGCATGACGTCACTCCCACTGCGGCGTCTATAGTCTAACAATACATGTGATAATTGCTAAGTAAAAATGGATTCCCTGAGTATATAATTCAGCAAATGAACAACCCTATTCCTCCTAGCATCTGGGAGGTTATAGATGGGATGCCTACAGTAGAAAAAGGACTGGGCCACCACCTCTACTCCAACATTGACTGTTAGGTCAGTGTGGTACCTTTTCCTCGAGTGACCCTTAAGACCTAAACCATACTAAATATGCTCAAGGCAAACCAACTACAACAACGCACTGATCTCTCAAAATAGTTTTATTCATGTAACATCATACATAGCGTTTGAATTTTTATGAGACCGTAATTTGATTTGTCTAAGATATTTGTAACACTCCAAATTGGAGAGTTGATTTGCCCCTCTTATTTTAAAATAAGCAAACTATAGAATTTTCCTCTCTTGATATTAAATCAAATAAGCTATGAACACATCTATAATGAGATATGGAAAGTTTGATTAGTTTAAGCAGCTCCTGTGTGGACTTTTAAAGCTACATGTAGTGATCCTTATATTTCATAAAGGTATACTTGATACCGGCATTGATTTATTAAAATTCTGGATATCTGTCCAAACCAGTAGCTTAATAAGAAATTATTAATTACTCACATTCCATTTTACATTATTGCAAGAGACGTCAAAGAGTTTTAGGACTGCATATTATTTTATTGAAAACAAAAGAATATAAAAAATGTTTATTAACCATGTCTTCTAAACAAGTGATAAGAGAAAGGGCATTTTCAATTCAAAGCTTTAATTTTGTAAAAAGATAATTTATTTAAGAGATAGTTAAGTTACAAACATCACATTTATTAAACAGGTATTAAAAATTTAAACATGAGAGCTTTCTCTCTGGACAATAAACTTTATAAATTTTTGATACTTAAAAAAATTTTTTTATCATATAAATACACATAAATCTTATACCAAAAGATTTAATACACTGAACATCATTTACAGTTAGTGCAACTAATAGTATTGAACAAATACAAACATCAACATTTAGAGAGAATAGAACCCGAAGATTTCTACTTAGTGTTAGTAATATTAGACATAAATAGTACAAATCATTCTTTTACATGGAAAATACTCTGAGCATTTTCAATAATAAAAAAATAAGAAAGGCTCAAGTCAACACATTACAAGTAAAATACCAATATTTGGCACAAACAACAATAATAATTAAAAATTTACAATACATGGACAATTTATGAACCAATACATCTCATTTTAGGACACTGCCTTTAATACTGACAAAAAAAGTTGAATGCATATTGTCTATTAAGAGCTTGGATGAAACTTATAAAAAAAATAACTTTGTTTAAAAATTAAAATAAATTTAAGATGCGTCCATCAAATTTTGAAATTATCAATATAGTTAGACATTTGTTTTATCTAGGAGAGATTTTAAATTTGTACTACTAGATTTGACTGTTGCACGTTGTCTTATTAATTAATGGTTAAAATAAAACAATAAAATGATTAAAGGAAGACTACTAAGACATGATTGCTCATATTTCAAAATAAGATTAACTAATGTTAGAAAACAATTGATTTCTTTTGACGTAAGTTCAAGCTTAAGGAATATGAAAGGGAAGCAAAATAAAGTATTATTCATTAATAAAAAAAATTGGCTTAAAAGTTAAGCAGGCTTTCTACTATGAAACCCTTTAAATGAGCATTTAGGTGTAGAAGAAGAGGATAGGAAATTCCAGTGAACTAATGGCATCTTATATTTTTGAAAATTATAGTTTTGTTCAACTAATGAGTTCTTTAATGATATTTATGACAGTTATGTAATTTTTTCAAGATAAGTATGAAAAGTGATATGTGTATATATATAAATT